>BCLH01000441.1:66195-88500 GCA_001602315.1 Zoysia pacifica
TTCAACTATGGTCAAAATCTCAATTTCATTTCTTAGCTTTCAAAAGGTCTAATTTAGTACTTGAACTTCGATTAGAGGCTCCATCCCTACAACGATGTGGCTCTTTATATGGCATGCCATGTTAGCAGTAGGCACGTTATATCAACTTAAATTTCACTTTTTAAATTTTAAATTATTTTTCTCTTAAACTGTAACTCTGTTTTTGGATCTATTAAACCATCATGTTTCTTAGAATTACTGCAACAAAATAAAATAATATATAAATAATTTTTCAATGTTTGGATTGTGTTAAGATTAGATGTGAAAAATGTAAAATATATTCAATTTATGTAATGATATGTTAAAAAAGTTGAATTTTTTTATGTTTCTAAAGTATTAACAACACATTATTTTCAATATTTGGATTGCATTAAGAGTCCATTTTGTTAAAATATAAAGGAATATGTAATAATGTAAGAACATAAAAGTGTTATATATATCATATGTAAAAAACATTAAACTTTAAATATAATATAACATATATATCAATATATGATTTTTTATTACAATAATTTTAAAAAACATGATCATTCAAACGGATCCAAAACACAGAGTTGTAATATGAGAGAAAAATCACTATGCAGCCACATAAGATCGGGGCAAAACTGAACTAATAATTGAACCTTTTGAAAGTTGAGGGATAAAATTGAACTTTTGATCATAGTTCAAATTCAAAGACTAAAATGAGTATTAGTTGTAAAAATTATTAGTTAAAGAGAAAAAAACATTGTCAAACAAGAAATAGGTTGTCTATATGATAGACGGAGTAACTTGTAGTAGCCTTACTAGCGGAACACTAAGGCCTATTTGAGGGAGCTTCTCCCAGCATTTTGGTTTTCTAAAACGTAAAAAGCTAGTGACGCTCCCCAAACGGGCTAGCTTTTCACAGCCACGAAGCCGCAAAAGAAGTGATCGAAGGCCGATTGATTTAAGGTGCCGTTTGGTTCGATATAATGCAACGGAATCTGATTACAACTGGTAACTAATTATGTTATAGCGTGTTTGTTTTAACCCCTCTGTAATAAAATGCCACTGTAATCGTATTCGGCATTGTTTAAACTCGTTACACCTCCCAGTCCGGCGGTATCGATTTCCATCCCAATCCCTATCGAAGCACTTAGGGGCTGTTTGGTTTGTTACATATATGTATCTTATAAAAATTTGGTGTCACCAAAACATAATTGTTACTAAATTATAGATGAAAAATTGTTGTTTGGATCGTAACTTTATCAATTTAAGGTCAAATATGAAGATTAGTATGTTTGGATTGCAGCTTCATCAAAATTTACCAATGTTATAAATATGATATGTGAGACTCATTTGTCATAAAATTTTCTTTTATCAAAATATACTTAAGTGAGATCTTATTTTGTAGATTAAATTGCAAAGAACAAAATGGTAAAATCAGATCATTATTTGGATCTATAGTTTATGAGTAATTTATGTTTAAAGATCAGTAACTGAAAAAACTTAGGACTTCGCGCTCTCACTCTCCTCATGCCACGTTGCATGGAAGCTAGCAGCCAAAGGGCCAAAACCATCGGCGAGAGTTTTCTTGGCAACATTTGCAGTGCAAAATTCGTTGGCAACATCAAATTCTAATTGTTAAATCAAAACTTAGTAATGAACCAAGGCGTGCTTGGATCGACGCCAGCGTCCGCTTACCAAATTTTTTATTGCCCGCGCCCACCAACGCAGTTTTTGGCCGGCGTTTGGATGCGCGACCGCGTATGCCAAAATTTGGCTCCCTCGTGCTGATGCAGCTCATTTTGTTGCCGGCGTGCGGGCGCGATGCGGGCGAGGAATTCAGCCGTCATTGCGTTGGCGTGCGTGGGCGAGCCAATATTTGGCGACGTTGGCTTGGGTTGAATCCAAACGTACCCCAAATACAATCCAAATTTCGTTGGCTTACCAAAATTTGAAAAAGTAAAAGAAGGTAGCAAACCAAACACACTCTTAAACTACAGCCATGCGCCTCCCTGCACTCCTGCCGCCGCTGCTTCAGCTCCCACCTCCGATCCACCCTGGCACCAGTCTGCGCCGCCCCATAGATCCGCCTCGGTGCTCGACCCTGCTACTGCCTACGTGCTTGACTGCGCCGCCCAAGTGCCCACGCCCAGCTTGCCGTGGATGGAGCTTAGGCCAAACACCATTGCCGCGAGGGTGGAGACGGGAGAACATGTGGACTGCTACGCCGATGCACTGGTCGAGCTTAGGCGTTCCAAATACTTTGAGGGCCGCTGCATAGATCAACGTCCACAGATAAGCAACTGGTGTTAATAATAAGTCAGCAAAGCAACACAAGAACACGTGACTCATGGCTAGAGCTAGACGCAGCAGGGAAGGGCTGCGGAGCTCCAGGTGACTTATTGTGAAATCTTGCGCCCCTGTCAAATTGATCCGGATGAGATTTGTTGTTTATTTTCTTCTTTCAATTGCTTCACGCTGCTTAGCTGATAAATCTCAATCCTTTACCGTTTTCATAGCTAAAACCAAACAAATCACATATTAGGTCATACCGTTTACCGTACCTCTGTTTTCTCATTACGTTTAATCGAAAAGCGACTCACGCGTTGCTTCCTCCAGCTTTTCATGTTCTTCTTTCTCCTCTCTCACCTATGTTGTCATCATGAGGCTGCTGCCATGGCGCTGTCACTGTTCCGCCGCAACCGTACTGACGCCGCTCACCAAGGCTATCTTCCCACCACCGCCCCCAGCTGCTATCCTGATGCCTTTGCCCCCACTGCCTTCCCGTTGCTGCTGCCTGACCAGTCCAAGTTCCACCTTGGTTGTTTAGTGTGGTGAGGGCCAACTTATATGTTATGATCCGGCATGACTCGGTGCTGTTTCGATTGGATGAGTGACTGGGAAACTTGGGAGAGAAGAAGACCAGAGCAAGAAGATAAGAAGATAGACTGGATAAAAGAATATTCTCTTCGTCGATAACGTGCTCACCTCCACTTGGTGCTGTTTTGTACGCACCGCAACATCGTTTAACACTTACAAAGCACACAGGCACAGGCCCACGGCCCAAACGTCGGACACCAGGCTATGACATCCCCCACTCCTTAAGATGCAGCTTGTCCCCAAGTTGCCGTTGACGGATGAAGACGTCGAAGAGTGTCAAATGCTTCCCAAGTAGCCAAAGAAGCCTGAAGTCCATGCCAACGTGTGAGATCAAGTGACCGAGAAACGAGGGGCGGGGGGAGGGGGGGAGGGTTTGAATCGGGTACTAACACTACTAGACCTTTTTCTAACTCGTCCTAAATTCTAGCAAAACTAGCAAACAACTCATAACAAAAGAAACTAAGCAAGAGCACAACTGAGAAGGAAACAACTAAGCTCTAAAAGATAAGGAAACAACAACCTATCAAGCTAGCAAGCAAGGCAACCGGCACAAGAGCTACTAAGAGACATCACAAAGCACCTAATCATACTACTCGCAAAAAGGTAAATGCGGTAAGTAAAGAGAGAAGAGATAGAGACGCTCAGCAATTTTTTCTGTGGTCTCAAAAGGATGGCACCTTTCCCTAACTTTCATTGAACCACTCACATCGAAGTATTGGTCCCTCCTACCGTTTTTAAAACGGTGCTCTCAAGGGTATGCTTTACTTCCCGGAGTGAAGTCACCGACGATTTGACTGTAGCAAACAATACCCTCGCACAAAAGCAAGTCTCGAAACTACTTGGTGTCTCTTTCAAGCGGAAGACCCAAAACCGCTCACAAATTTGATGTTGTCTTACACAAGACTTAAAAAACTCAAAAAACGACGCTTAATTAGTCTAGGCTATCATAGAACGAGAATAACAGGTTGAAGACACTCCTCTCAGCCTTTGTTAATCTCAGTAGCACTCAAGATCTCTCTAGATGCTTTCTTGTGCTTCTCCTTGGTCGCTTTTGGCTTTCACAAATGATCTCCCAGCTTCTCTAGCTGCAGGTAACCTCTACAACAGCTCTCTCAACAGTTTATACAGGCCTCAAGCCTTGAAAAGCCCATTGAGAGCCATTGCCAAAAAGCTGACTACTTTTTGCAATCACCGGACTGTCTGATGATTGGGATCACCGGACTGTTCGGTGTCTCTTGGTCTTCGACTGACAGAAAACAACCTCTCTAAATCTATTCCATATGACATCAGACTGTCCAGCTCATACTATCACCAGACTGTCCGGTGACCGTCTCTTTTGGACTTCCAAAAACACCTCTTCTGAACTTCTTTTGGCCCACCGGAGTGTTCAAAGACGTTTTCTCTTTGAGTCCAAAGAGCACTCCCTTTCTGGACTTTGGCTTCTAGCACTCACTGGTCTGTCCGGTGACTCCCACGGCTGTTCGGTGACTCTAGCTGAACTGCTTCTAGGAAACTGTCTCTAGAATTTTGACTTCGGCTCTCACAGGACTGTCCAGTGATTTTGCAGATGCTAAAATTTGACTTCTTCAAGATCTTCTTGCTTCTCATTGTAACTCTTGACATCTTCGAGCTTTCACTTATCACTCAAGTGCCTCAGTGAACCTAAAGCATCCATACTCTCTAACACTTGTAAAACCGAGACGAGTGACCCAACCTCTCTTAATAATACCGATTTTTCTATGCACTCAAGGTCTACAACTAAGCCACACACGGCTCAAAGAACATCTTTAACCTTGGACATGCTTCTTCCTTGAAAAACCATAGAAGCTCCGAGCAACCTTGAGAAAACCAACTTGTAGAGGTGGAGAAAGATATTGATAGACCTACATCTAATGAGTTAGTTCATGGTTCTCATTAAATCACCAAAAATATTAATACCTTTGAGGAACTTCAATGGTCATGAAGCTAAAATAACCAACCAAAACTCGCCGTGACGTAGCATCACCATGTGTTGATGAGTTTGCTGCCCAAACAAGCTGCTAGCACCAAGGAAGCGTCAGGAGTAATAACAGAAATATCATATTGTACACATACTGTTGCTGGAGGAATATGACGCCTCAGTTGAGGGACATGTACAACGTCATGAATTTGTGAATGAGCTGGTAGATTAAGCTTGTAAGCTACTGGACCAACACGCTGTAGAATTTTGTATGGACCAAAGTATCTTAATGCAAGTTTTTGACAACTGGGTGGAGCTAGAGACATCTGCACATATGATTGAACTCTTAAGTAAACCAAATCCCCCACTTCAAATTGCCTCTCTGATATGTTTATATCAGCCTGGGATTTCAAAGGTTGTTGAGCTCGCAACAATTCGGCCTGAAGCATAGCGGTAAACTCCTTGCGATCCTTGAGCCATGTTTCCAAGTCAGAATTGGAACAAGCAGCTGTATCAAAGATGCCAAAATGGCGAGGAGGGTGCCCATACAATACTTCAAAAGGTGAATGACCAAGAGCTGATTAGTAGGTTGTATTATACCAATATCCAGCCAAGGGATGCAATGCAAACCATTTAGATGGAGAAGCATGAACTGCACAATGAAGATATGTCTCTAAGCACTGATTCAAATGCTCGGTGTGACCATCTGTTTGCGGGTGATAGGAAGAGCTCATATGCAACTTAGTGTCAGACAGTTTAAACAACTCTTTCCACAGAATGTTGGTGAATATGTCATCTCTATCTGAAATAATTGCTTCTGGTAATCCATGCAGACGATTAACAGTGTTGAAGTACACCTTATGTTGAATACTACTAGTGAGTCTCTGGTCCCCGAGATGCATAAGACTGCGCTGGTCTGTTCTGATAATAAATTCCTGGTGATGTAAATAAGCACGTCATTTATACACTGCTAAAAGAATAGCTAAACACTTCTCATATGTGGATCTCCCTTGATTAGTGGTGTTTAGGCCCTGACTCAAATAAGCTATTGGATGGCCTTCTTGCATCACCACTGCTCCAATACCTACATTATAGGTATCTGTCTCCAAAACAAACTGTTTTGAAAAATTAGGTAACGCTAACACTGGGGCAGAACTTATGGCGGTCTAGAGATATTCAAAAGCTTTGTGTATCTCTTGAGTCCAAGAGAAGATAACTCCTTTGCGCAGCAGCTGTGTTAATGGTTTACTAATAATCCCATAGTGCTTAATAAACCTTTTGTAATACCCTGCTAAACCAAGAAGTCCTCTCAGCTCTTTGATGTTTTAGGTACTAGCGATAACTGAACTGCTTGAACTTTGGCAGGGTCTATGGCAACTCCATTCTTAGAGATGATATGTCCAAGGTATTCCAAAGATTGCTGGGCAAAAGAGCATTTGCTCTGTTTGATAAAGAAGAGATGCTTCTTAGATAACACTGCTTCCAAATGTTGCACATGAGTTTCCAAGGTAGGGCTGTATACCAAGATATCATCCATGAAGACAAGCACACAGGAACGAAGAAGAGGAGCAAAAATTGTATTCATCATATTCTGAAATATTGCTGGGGTATTGGTCAGTTCAAAAGGCATGACAGTGAACTCATATAAACCTTGGTGAGTTCTAAAGGGTGTTTTAAACTCTTCACCCTCGACCATCTTGATCTGATGATACCTTGAGCACAAATCAATTTTCGTGAACCACTGTGCACTTGCTAGTTCATCCAATAACTCTTCCACCACTGGTAAAGGATGCTCGTTCTTAACAGTGTGTGCATTCAACCTTCGGTAGTCAACACAAAAATGCCATGAGCCATCATTTTTCTTGACTAGCAATACTAAAGAAGCATAGGGGCTAGTGCTTTGTTGTATCACTCCCTTGACAAGCATCTCTTGCACCTGTTTCTCAATCTCGGTCTTTTGATATGGAGAGTATATGTATGGCCTAGCACTCACTGGTTGGGCCCCATCCACCAAAGGAATCTTGTGATCATGAGTCATTCGTGGTGGTAACCCTTGAGGTTCAGCAAACAAGGTGGAATACTTGGACAAAATCTCTTCAATAGACTGTGGGACAGTAGTATCTTCCATCGGAAAAGTGGGAGTAACAGAATGAATGTGCCCATTGGAAAAGTGTAGAGGTCAATACAGTGAGTGATAGCACTTTTCTTCAGAAGGTCTTGAAGTCCTTTGTGTGATATAGGAAGACATTGAGATGTGTCTTCTATAACACCCTGAAGTGTGATTTTGGTTCCTTTGTATTTAAACTTCATGATTTTCTTGGTCCAATCCATCCACATAGGTCCATGAGTTGCTAACCAATCTGCCCCTAAAATCATATCATAACCTCCCAAAGGCGATATTTTAGTATCTTGACAAAAAAAATCACCACTGTAACTTTTTTACCATAGCATCACAATTCATAAGACCTCCATCTGCTGCCTTAGAATGAGAATCAGGAATCTGAGTGACAGATAACTGTAACTTGGGAATTCAATTGTCATTAATAAAAGTAGCAGCACGGCCCGAGTCTACCAGAATGAGAACTTCTTGTTTTCCAATCATCCCTTGAAGTCTGATAGTGGGTCTTGGCACTTTAGCAGGCTTGTCAAGTGGCTGCAATTGACATCAGTTCAGCTCCTTCATCAGAATAAGAATCTTCCTCTCCATTTTGAATATCTTGCACTTGCAGCATAGCAAACATTTCCTCAATAACCTGTAAAGGTACTTGTGTTGGACAGCTATGTCCCTTGCCCCACTAGTCACCACACTTGAAACACAACCCTTTTGTTTTTCTGTAGGCCAGCAAGGTACTCAACTTGTCATCCACCTTCGAAGCAGTCTCTTCAAACTTAGGATGGTCTTTGTGCTTTTCTGCTGCTACACGTGATTTCCAAGTGGCTCCAGAGGAGTGAGCTTCCTGCTTGAAAGGTCCTTTACATTTACTGCCTTCATTCTCTTCCTCCTGCAATAAGGATAAAGCACACACAGTATCTGTCGGCATCATATCCTCTGGGTACTTACGGCTCGGGGTTACTTGACGGCCTAAGCTACAGTCTACGGCCTATTAACAACGATCGACCGACACTCTTTGTGGGCCGCAAGAAACATCCCGCAAGATTTCACGAAGCTCAGCCAAACGGCCGGGTGCATCCATTCACAAGAACCACCCCGACCCCCATAGGGTCGGAGGCAGCGCAATGCAAAGGCTTGGCCACCCGACGACCAAGTAATCGACTTAGATTCTTGGCGATTGTGCAAGGCGATAGGGTGGTAAAGCAAACGGTAGAGCAACTTTATCCCCTCAGCGCTGAACAGGGGATAGACGAAGGACGACAGCTGGCGCCAAAGGACCGTCCAACGCCAGAGGATCATCTGGAGAACATTCTCAAAGATGTCGTTGGCCTCACCCGTCAGAGGGGGCTTGGTTCTGTGGCGGCCTCGCTTGTCAGAGAAAGCTCTATCATGTGGGGACCAAGTTTGGCTGCGCTTCACCTGTCAAAAGACATCCAGTTCTGTGAACGTCAAGTTTAGTTGCGGCCCACCTGTCAGAAGACATCCCACTTCTTGTTGTAGGTGAGAGCACATGCACGAAGCATATCTTCTAAAACTTGATTCATCCTTTCTGCTTGTCCACCGGTATGAGGATGATAAGCGAAACTATAGAGAAGATCAGTATTCATGGCCATATGAAGATGCTTTCAAAATTGAGAGACAAACTGCGGGCCATAATCTGAAACAATCTTCACTGAAACATCATGAAGACACACTACTCGAGAGAGGTATAACTCGGCATACTTGGCAACTCGGTAAGTGGTCTTGACAGGAAGAAAGTGAGCAGATTTGGTCAACCGATCGATAATGACCCAAATGGAATCATATTCTTGAGAAGTTCTTGGTAAACCAGTGATAAAATCCATATCGATTTCCTCCCATTTCCAAGATGGAATGGGTAAAGGTTAGAGAGCACCTACTGGTTTCTAATGATCCGCCTTCATCCGTTGGCACACATCACACTCGGACACATAACGCGCAACTTCATGCTTCATGCGAGTCCACCAAAAGAGCTTTTTGAGATCATTATACATCTTTGTACTTCCCAGACGCATAGAAAATATGGAGTCATGAGCTTCATCTAGGATTCTTCTCTTCAACTTTGAAATCTTAGGAACCACAAGACGTTTTCCAAACCATAAGATGCTTTGTTCATCCAAAGTAAACCATTTAGCATCTCCAGCTTTCACCTTGTCTCGAAGAAGAGACATCCCTTTATTTCTTCGTTGGGCTTCTTTTATTTCTTCAAGTAGAGTGGATTGAAGTTGGATATTGAAAAGAGATCCTTCCTTGATTATACCAAGATTGAGTTTTCGAAACTCATCATAAAGAGAGAGAGATGGGCGCTTGACCGAAAGACAATGATAATGTGCTTTTCGGCTGAGCGCATCAGCAACAACATTCGCTCTTCCAGAATGATAATGAACTTCTAATTTGTAATCCTTGATCAGCTCTAACCATTTTCTTTGCCTCATGTTGAGATCAGCTTGAGTAAAAATGTATTTGAGGCTCTTGTGATTGGTGTAGATGTTGCAAGTGTTACCAAAGAGATAGTGACTATAAATCTTTAGAGCATGGACAACAGCGGCAAGCTCCAAATCATGATTTGGATAATTCTTCTCATGGGGCTTCAGTTGACAGGAGGCATAAGCAACAACTCGGCCTTCTTGCATAAGCACGCAGCCAAGACCAATGCGAGAGGCGTCACAATAAACATCAAAACTCTTGGTGATGTCAGGTTGAGCAAGGATTGGTGCTGAAGTGAGAAGAGACTTTAAGGTTTGGAATGCATTCTCACAGTCTTCTGTCCATTCAAACTTAGAACTCTTCTGCAATAGCTCCATCATCGGCTTGGCAATCTTCAAGAAATTATCAATGAACCGACGGTAATACCCCGCAAGTCCAAGAAAGCTTTGGACTTCGGTGACGGTTTGCGATTGCTTCCAATCAAGCACATTTTTCACCTTACTTGGATCCACAGGAACACCATCCTTTGAAAGAATATGACCAAGGAAAGATACCTTCTTTAGCCAAAATTCACACTTAGTGAATTTAGCGTAGAGGCGATGTTGACGGAGTTTTCCCAAGACAATCCGTAAATGATCAGCATGCTCTTCTTCGCTCTTAGAATAGATAAGAATATCATCAATAAAGATCACCACAAACACATCTAGCTCCTCAAAGAAGATAGAATTCATCAAGTACATAAAGTAGGCTGGAGCATTGGTGACACCGAAAGACATGACAGTGAACTCATAAGAATCATAGCGAGTGGTGAAGGCAGTTTTTGGAATATCTTCTTCTCGAATCTTGATTTGATGATAGCCTAACCTTAGATCAATTTTAGAGAAAACTCGAGCACCAGATAGTTTCTCCGCCTAGGCCCTCGATCGTCGCCTCCTGGCGAGCCCCTGCGGTGTTCGACCCCAGGGACTTCACCTTCTCTTCAGTCCCGACCAGGGCGTCGGGGGCTGGGAGGGCGTCGGGGCCTGGGAGCACGACCACCTTGTCGGCCCCAACGCGCGGCGGCTCCGGGGTCCTGGGCCTCGACGCCTCGTTCTGTGCCTCGCCGCCAGAGCCGGTTCCCGACCTACCGGCCGCGGATCCATCCGTCGGTGTCGTCAGAGTGGCGGCCAACTGCGGCATCGCCACCGACGCTGGAGCCCTAGTTACGAAGGAGTTCATTTACTGTCAAAGCTAAAAGCAAAAGCAAAAGAGTCACCAAAGACTTACCTTGCCGACCAACGTTGAATCCTGATGATTGGGCGTCGCAGGGGCCGGCTCACCTTCGGAGGATGGGCCGCCACCGCCTGTGCTGGCTCCGTCACGGCTGCCTCGGCCGCCCGAGGCGAGGAGTCGACCGAGCTCCCAGAGCAGACGGTCACCGTCTCCAAAGGATCGACCCTCGCCCTCTTCGACGTCGACTCCTGCTCCGGCCCCTGCTCCTGCTCCTGTTCGTCAGACGAGGAGCTAAGACCCTCAAAGGAGTTAGAATGTACGGCCGCAGCCGCCTGCGCCAGAAAGGCCGCACTCTGGCCCACCGTCGAGCCACCCTGGACCCACAAAGCGCAGAATGGCCTCACTGTCGGCTTCGCGACCGGAACAGCGAGGCCCGAGCCACAGGACAAGTAGTCCAGAAACCCAAACTTCGCCTTCCTCTTCCCGTCGGCCCTCCTCCTCGGCCTCAGCGCTGTCGCAGGACAGGACCTGGCTCTCGGCTACGACGCGGCGGCAGAGCTAGTCTCGGCCTCGGTCACGGCCGTGGCCCCCGGCAGACCCGGAAAGCGGTCAACGATTAACACAATACGACGATAACAATGCTACGACGTGAAGTTTCTACACTCACCAGCTGACGGTGATCCTTATCGAGGGGACGAGGCCCCCGGTTGAGGCTGCCCTTTGCGTCTTTGAAGACCGTCACGGTCCGGGCTAGGACGCCCCTGTCCGAGAGCAGCCGGCCGCGCATCTCGCAGGTCTCGTCGTTCGGCCCCTCGTACTCACCCATGCTGTGCACCCGACGACGCAGCAGCATGAGCCGACGCCGCATGGCGATGGCGAAGACCGTCGTTCCAGTCAGGCCTTGATCTCGCAGATGCCGGATCGCTTTCAGCTGCGGTCGAATCGTCTCCACCTCCGTAGCCGAAAGCCTCGACTTCCAAGACCCGATCACCTCGGGCACCAAGTCTTCAAAGGCCGGGAGCTGGGGGTCGACGTTGTCGATGTAGAACCAGGACTTCCTCCAGCCCTTCAGCAAGATCTTCAGGTCGATCTCGATGTACTCTTAGGACTCCCTAGTCCAGAGCAAGATACTAACTTCGCCGACGCGCTTCCCGACCCCGGTCTCCTTCGACATCTGAAGACTGGTGAGGAATAAGTATCTCCACAACAAAAGACTGGGCCAGATACCCAGGTACGCCTCACACAAACTTTGCGAAGATGGAGGCGTGGAGGACCCCGTTCGACGCGAGCTGATGAAGCCGAGTGCCGTATTGGTCGAGGACGCTCCGAAAATGGCTGAAAACCGGCAGTCCTAGCTCACGCTTGTGGTAGGCCAAGAAACTGACGATCTTCCCTGGCGGCGGCTCGGGCACGGTGTGGACGTGGCCGCCCAGCCAGCCGACCGATTCTTTCGGTGGAAGCATCCCTACAACGCTCCACCTCGCGAGCAGGGCGTCATCAACGGTCGAGGGCTCCCACTCCGGCATCGCGAAGATGGAGATGAAGACGTGGGAAGGACGCGAACGAGGACGGCGGCGATCGTCGGACTTCACGCTGCGAAGGCGGAAGGCGGAGGAGACGAGCTCTCGCGCGCGATGGAAGCTTAAAGATGAAGTGAGGAGGTTGGGTAAGAAAACGAAGTTACCGCACCGCTTCTTTCAAACGGCCCACGCAGTTACTGCACCGCCCACGATCGATCGTAGACAGTAACCGCGCGGTCGTGGGTTTGCGCCCCAAGGCGCCCTGAACCGTTCATACCTGATCTGCTGACGAGTGGGCCCGAGCCGCGCCTCGCTACGTCCGTCGCGGCTGGGCTGCCAACGTCGCCCTAACGCGACGGTTGCCAGGGTACGACTGGCAGACGACGTGACGCGGGCGTGCGAACCGCCGCGCCTCCGATGCCGTCCGTTCAAATTCAAACCAACCGCTTGGATCGATCGGTGGTTGCGATTTTTGGACGGCCCGATCACCCCCCACGTGGAGGCGCGAAGGCCGCCCGCTCCTCGTAACCATTATGGGGAGTTCGAATAAGGGAAAGCACGCGAACGAAGCTTCCCACGGTCGGCTGATCGACAGCCAAGGCCATTTGGCCGATCCAAACATTTGGGTGCTGATGATGGTCCTCGGTCTAGGCGCGATGCTGATCATGGGTAGAGGTCGAATCGAACTGGCCCATCCTAGGTGTCTTTCCGAACAAAAGACCGAGAACGACCTCGGCCCGACCCTGACAGTTGGAACAGTGAATGGCGGTTAAGCCCACAGTCAGCCCCTCGGATCGCCCTCGGGCTCGAGGGCTAGGCCCGTAGGGCGCTCTCGCGCGCGCCCCTACGATCAACCATCAACGAACGATGGACGTCGCAACGACCCAGCCCGCGACCGATCCCACGGACCGATCGCGTAGGATCAGAGCGTCGAGCTCTCCGTGATCAGCCTGGCGCCGCTCCAACGGAGGTCGCAAACGGCATCAGGCTCGAGGGCTACTGTCAGGATCATGTACCTCGAGAACTCGTTGACCCATACTCGTATACGTGGGCCAAGACCTCGAGGGGTTTTGGGGTTGGACGACGAAGCACAAACGAGCAGTCCGACCCCCAGGGCAATGATCTATGAAAGCCAAGTCTTAGCCGCATCCAGCGCTAAGACGTACGATGAGGCCGACCTCCGAAGGCCGACCCCGGTGGCCAACCCCTGGGGTAGGTGCGGCATTTATGTCGCATTTATTCTGGCAGTCCACCGCCAGCCGTCCCGACGGGACGGGCCTAGTCCACTGCGCCTGGGCGGGCCGCAGAAGTCTACGGACGACCCGACAATACTATGATTGATGCTACAGTACCGGACTGACACTACAGTACCCGACGCAACGCGCCACGCCCCCACACGGGCGTGACAAGTGATGACGACGTCAATGGAGGACTCACCTGTCACTGAGATAGTAAAACCGCATAGAGCCCACCATTTTGTAACCTCGGACCGCTAGTGAGGTCTGGGGGGCTATAGAAAAGACAAGGTTCTAACTCTAAACTATCGCGTGCAACCATTTACGCGCGCAAGCAACCTCACGAACACGTGCATCAAACACCCCACAACTTAGATGCCGGCCCTCTCCTGAAGAGAGTCTGACCTTTTGTACTCACCCATTGATATAAACCACTCCCTGGACGTAGGGTGTTACACCGTTCGAGGTGGCCTCAACCAGGTAAAAAAACCCCATTGAGTCTTTCATAGACTAGGCCACATCAAACACGAAGGCACACCACCCCTTTGATCGTATTTTGTACTATGTCGGTGGTCAGAACGCCGACACAGCTATTTGCAGAAGCGGCATTTGCTGCCTCAGGAATCTGAATTTTGGAGAAGCAAGGGACATATTTGGCAGCTCGCTTTTAGTTGGGAGCACAGCACAGAGGAAAGGAGCTCAGCACTAATCAACGTGAAGCTGTCTAATAAGCAAACCTACAACAAACGGGCTCACACCTTCGCCCATACTCACAATACCCCCCCCCGGCGGGTTCAGCTTCAGGTGAATCTTTTGACGATGACTGGTGATTTGTTCCTTTGGATGAACACTCCAAACAGGTGTCCATGGACCAAACATGCAGAGAGGTGTTACGGTGCTTGTGAGATACTAGAGGTAACTCCCCTTTTTAATTAAACTCAACTATTAATTTTTAAAAATTGGTACTAGTCCCATCATTTTTTGTACTTAATTCATCAATTTGATACCTTTGACTAAGTACCTCCCCTCCAAATATTGTAACATCTCTCAACATATAGTAGTATTATTGAACTGTCACTAATCATTTAAACATTCTAGGGTCAGATATGATCTTATTTTTATAAAGAAATAAGTTGGATTGAATTTGATATGTTAAATTTTGATTGGATAAGTATACGATCAACTCCGCCTATGTTTAACATAGCTCTATGTTTAACATAGCCGGTTTCAAGCCCGGATAAAGGAGGAGGGTACTCCGCCTACGCTTCCTAACATGGGCGAAGGTTTTACCTATGTCGTCACGACATAGCCGGTATCAAGTCCGAATAATTTAGTGGGTTGTGTTAGGTGTGGCGAGCCAATAACTATCTTAGCCATTCGCATGGAAATGAAACCTCAAAGTTTTTCATTGGGACGTAACCCTCTTAGCGACGCGCTATGCCGAAACTCGAGTATGGTGAAAAATGAGCAAGGGCCGGATCACCACATCCTTAGTGGTGCGCCGTATCGTGATCTGGATGCGGTGAAAAGTGTGCAAAGATTAGGTCATCGCATCCTTAGTGACGCGCTACGCCGTCACTCGGGTGTAGTGGAAAATGAGCAAGGGTTTTCGCATTTGACTCGACGGATGCGGGGGGTAAGAAAGCTAGTCGAGCCTTGTAAGTTGCGGGTAGGTAGTTGGAATGTAGAGTCGCTCTTGAGTAAACTTTGAGAGGTAGTCGATGTTATGATTAGACGACGTGTGAATATTCTTTGTGTTCAGGAAACGAAATGAAAGGGTCAAAAGGCAAAGGAGGTGAAAGATACTGGTTTCAAGTTTTGATACACGAGGACATTGACAGCAAAAAACGGGGTAGGCATTGTGATCGATAAAAGGTTTAAAGGTGGCGTGGTGGACATCAAAAGGCATGAAGATAGGATTATTCTAGTGAAGCTGGTTATTGGAGATTTAGTTCTAAATATAATTAGTGCTTATGCCCCTCAAATAGGACAGGATGAGAGTGTCAAGAAGCAATTCTGGGAGGATTTGGATGCGATGGTCAGCAGTGTGCTTATCGCTGAGAAGCTCTTTATAGGAGAAGATCTAAATGGGCACATTGGCTCTTCTAGCGTAGGCTTTGAGAGGGTGCATGGTGGTTTCGGCTATGGGAGTAGGAATTAAGAAGGGGAGAGGGTTTTGGACTTTGCCTTGGCCTACAATTTGTTTGTTGCGAACTCCTGTTTTAGAAAGAGAGTCTCTTATTTAGTAACCTTTCAGAGTGGTCCTCATTGTAGCCAGATTGATTTTATCTTAGCAAGAAGGGAAGATAGACATGTTTGCTTAGACTGTAAAGTGATACCAGGAGAATGTGTGATACCTCAGCATAGGCTTGTGGTTGCGGACTTTCGCTTTCAGTTGCGCTCTCTACGGAGGAAACAAATCAAGATGAAAATGACAAAGTGGTGGAAGCTTAAGAAAGATGCAGCATATACTTTTAAGAAAAGAGTTATCAAGGAGGCCTCTTGTCTGGCAGAAGATGATGCAAATGTTATGTTGTTGAAGATGGCCACTTGCATTAGAAAAATAGCCTCAGAGGAGCTTGGTGTGACTAAAGGAGCCAGATGTGAAGCCAAAGACACATTGTGGTAGAACGAGAATGTTCAGAAGGCTATCAAAGAGAAGAAAGAGTGTTTCAAGCGAGTTCACCTTGATAGGAGCGTAGTCAACATAGAGCAATATAAAATAGTAAAAAAGATCGTAAAGTGAGCGGTGAGTGAGGCAAGAGGTCAGATGTTTGATGCTTTGTACCATCGACTAGACACGAAAGAAGAGGAAAAAGACATATATAAGATAGCCAAAAGCTGAGAGAGGAAAACTAGGGACCCCACCTAAGTTAAATGCATTAAGGATGAAGCAAAGTGTTTATTAGTAAATGATAAAGAGATCAAGGATAGATAGAGGGAGTATTTCGCTAAACTCTTGAACGAAGATAGTGGAAGCTCATCCATTGAGTTGGATATCTCTTCCGATGATCTAAATTGGCACTTTGTGAGAAGGATTCAAGAATCCGAGTTAAAGGAGGCTTTGAAAAGGATGAAAGGAGGTAAGGCGCTGGGTTCGGATGAGATTCCCATTGAAGTGTGGAGATGTCTTGGGGATGTAGCAATGATTTAGCTCACCAAGTTGTTCAATCTCATCTTTCGATCAAATAAGTTGCCTGATGAGTGGAGGCGGAGCACTTTAGTACCGATCATTAAGAACAAGGGAGATGTGCAAAGTTGTACTAACTATCGAGGGATCAAAGTTAATGAGCCACACAATGAATCTATGGGAGAGGGTACTGAGCACCGTCTGCGGAGATCAACGAGAGTCACCCAAAACCAATTTGGTTTCATGCCTGGAAGATCCACTATGAAGGCAATTTTTTAATAAGGCAATTGATGAAGAGATATAGAAAACAAAAGAAGGATCTACATATGGTCTTTATTGATCTAGAAAAGGCTTATGATAAAGTGCTTAAAAACGTTATATGGTGGGCATTAGAAAGGCACAAAGTCTCAACAAAGTACATTAACCTTATTAAGGATATGTACAAGAATGTGGTGACAAGTGTCCGAACAAGTGATGGAGACACCGATGAGTTTCCAATTAATATAGGACTGCACCAGGGGTCAGCTCTGAGTCCTTATTTTTTTACTTTGGTGATGGATGAGATCACACGAGACCTACATAGGGACATTCTTTGGTGTATGCTCTTTTTGGATGATGTGGTGCTAGTGGATGAGAGCAGGATAGGGATGAACCAGAAGTTAAAATTATAGAGACATGCTTTGGAGTCAAAGGGTTTTAAAACAGAGTATATGAGGTGTGATTTCAGTGCTACCGCAGTCGAAGAGAAAGATGTTAGACTTGATGGCTAGATGGTACCTAAAAAAGACACTTTTCGTTATTTGGGTTCAATGTTACAAAAAGATGAGGATATTGATGAGGATGTAAGTCATAGAATTAAAATCAGATGGTTGAAGTGGCGTTAAGCTTTTGGAGTTCTATGTGATAGTAGGGTGTCTAAAAAACTCAAGAGTAAATTTTATAGGACTGCAATTTGTTCTGTCATGCTTTATAGAGCAGAATGTTGATGTATGAAAAGACGTCATGTCCAACAGCTACACGTAGCCGAAATGCGTATGTTGAGATGGATTGTGGCCACACGAGGAGAGATCGTGTTCGAAACGATTGACATACGAGAGAGATTAGAAGTGGCACCAGTTGAGGAGAAATTTGTGCAACATCGTTTGAGGTGGTTCGGACATATTCAACGAAAGCCATAGGAGGCATTGGTTCGTAGCGGGATGGTAAGTCGAGAGGCAGAGGTAGACTAAACTTGATATGGGAAGAGTCTGTAAAGAGAGATCTGAAAGATTAGGATATCGCTAAGGAGTTAGTTTTGGATATGAGTTTGTGGAGGCTAGCAATTCATGTGTCTGAACCTTAATTGTCGTTTGTTGCTCTTTTTTAGTGGTCTCTCGGGGTTTCATCTTTAGCCTATCTCAACTTGCTTTGGACTAAAGGCTTTGTTGTTGTTGTTATTGTTGTATAAGTATATGGTCCTTTAGGAATAATAAAGGACAAAGTTTGAGGTTTGGATTGGATCTCAGCCCATTTTCAGGCCTCTCATACATTGGGGTGATAAAAGAGCTCGGTCTGCGGATGCTTTCACAAATTTTCTCGGCTCTTATTAAATCTTAGTTCAAAAATAAATAAAAATTGAGCCCGGTGCTAATTTGATCTGACCCTCAGTATTTTTAGTTTATTTTTTTCCCGCTTTCACCCCTACTCATACCTTGCGCCCATACCACCCTCCCCCCCTTCTTTCAGGTGAATCTTTTGACGATGACACAGGTGATTTTTTATGTTCCTTTGGATAAACACTCTAAACAGGTGGTAGCCTAGTGCTATATATTATAAAAAGCTAGATTTTAAAATAGATCTAAATAATTGTGAACTATCTATTTGTATTGATCTTGAGGTTTAAATTGTCTTTTTACCACCTCAAATAATTAATACTTTATCATTCGATTTGAAAAGCAATTAGTAAGTTTTGACAGATGATGGTAATCAAGGATATACGCTGATGTTAATTTATATTTTTTTTGCTTGAATCAATGACCGAGATGGAATTCGTATATTGGCTTCTTGTAAGTGAATCAGCGGGACTTGATCTACCTTAAAACGGCTCTTGTGAAAACCCAACGAGTTTCTGGATGGCAGCTAGTATACGTACGATAATTATGCTGTAACGAGCAGGTAAGAGTTCAATTAAAGTACCACATGTTGCAGTGTCGTTCGTCGGTGCCTATTTTGGAACGCTTATAAGCCGCTTTATACTTGGAAAAAATCAATAATTTTGTGTCACAAAATGGAGTAGCAAAAAAAATATATCACAAAGTGGAGTAGAAAAAAATACATCACGAAGAGAGTAACTAAAATTTGAGGCGTAGGATATGAGTAATAACAAAATTAATTTTGTGGTTCGAGTGACTGGTGAACGTTGTCCCTTGGTTCGGTGGCAAACAAAGCAGGTTGCATATTTTTGCAGTAATGTCTTGCTTTTTCATACCACACCAGAGTCTGTGGCTACAGTTTTTTTTTTTTTTTCCCAAGTGGCCAACTGCATCTAGTCTGTTTTGTTAAGTATCCATAATAAATCTATCATCTACATACAAAATTCGGCAAAAGGGATAATTCTTCTGATCCTTTTTGCAGTACACTTTCAAATTACAGCGGGGCACATTCAAATTCAACTTTACGTTACAAGGATACGTGGGACAATACGGGATCCAAGAGTGCACAGACTAGTACTACAGCAAGTACTAGATACTTCAGTAGATACTCCTGCACTGGACTTCTGGTACACTTCATTCCATCACATCCTGATCAACTTAGGATCGGAGGGGTGCAGTAGGGGCCGCTGAGCCAGCTCTCGGCGATGGCCTTGTTCGCCGCCTCCGTGGGGTGGACGCCGTCCCAGCTCAGGCGAGCCGCCGGGTCGCGGCATGCCGTGGTCGCGCCCGGCATGCCGCACCTGGCGGTGACGTCGAAGTTGTACTTGCCACCTCCCGCCCCGCAGCACGCCTCGAAGGGATTGCTGAACCCTGCATACTCCACCATTGACACAAATGCCAGCACCAGCAGAATTTTGGACGAGTAGAATTTTGAACGCTACAGGTGCTATAGGGTCTCGTGGTGAACGAGTAGAATTTTGAAGAAAAAAAAATGAGATGAAAGATTACCAAACTTTTGAGGCTGCTTGACCATCTGGTAGTACGCCATGGCGTGATCGGCGTACATGATCCTCACTGCTCTGTGCTTCCGTTGAAGCACTCCGAGCCGTTCCTGGAGCAGCGAGTTGTGGTGCTCCGTCAGACGGTTGTAGCTTCTCAGGCAGCCGTACTGGTCGAAGTCTTCTTCCTTGGAGGAATACGCGTAGAACGCCAGGAAGAGCGGGAGGCAGCCCGTCTGGAGGATGCTCGGGACGACGATGTGCACCGCGCCGAGCGCGATCAATCTCTGCTCGTCGAAAAGACGAAGCCTATATTATATAGTTAAGTAAATTTGCGTAAATTTTAACAGTGAGTTCAGTGATCGATGCGCGCCTCGACACCGCCGGCGATGGCGTCGATGATCAACGGGGTGTTCTTCATCACCTGCTCGACGGTCAGCTGGAGCTCCAGAAGCTGGATGTTGTAGTCGTTCCCCCCGAACCCGCCGAACACGAACAGCGATTTCTGGAGGAACCCTTTGCAGTCTACAGCACGAGACGACGACAACAACAACAAAGAAGCCTCATGCATGAAACCAACCTATCTTGGTGAGCGATCGAGAGAGGGAGTTCCTGCATGCTCACCCTGCTTCGTCCCGCAGATGGAAGGCATCAGCTCCTCGAACCACTGGACCTGCGTGCTCAGAGGGCCGTGGTCCCAGATCGGGTCGACGACGCCGAACGAGTTATAGAAGGAGAAGTTCAGCGCCGTGCCTCCGGTGATGGCCATGTTCGCGCCGCGCAGGAAATCTTTGCCTTTGGATTTTGACGGTGGAAGCAGTGGGAGTCCAAGTCCTTGAGCTGTGCCCCAAGGTTAATCATCAAAGCAATGTCATCTTATACGCTTCGCTTCGTTCCCTCTCCGTCTTTGATAAGTTCTGTATGAAAACCGCAGGAACCGATAAGTATTTACCGATGAAGTCAATGACGACGCGGCCATTGGACCACCGGCAGGACGGCCGGCCGAAGTAGGTCATGCCATACGGCGGATGGGTCAAGGTGAAGGCTTCGATATCCGTCTTGTTGCTGCCGACGCAGATGTTACCGGTCTCCATGATGGAGTCGCCGAAGCTGAACACCGCGTGGTATTTGCTCGCCGCGAAGACGCCGGCGCCGCCTCCGACCATCGCCGCGATCAGCATGGAGGCCAGCGACGCGAGCGACGATGAGCTCCTCATGGCTATACCGGACGACGATGAGCACGGACTTTCATGCGTAGACCGGCCGCTAGGTTCGTGACTATACATAGCCAGGCGCTCGTTAGCCCAGCAGGTAGTGCAACTGCTACCTACCCCGTTTGATAATGGCGAGGTAATGGTGATGTGATCCTGGTCGCCGAGGGTTGCTGGGCTTCACTAAATTTGCTCAACCACCCAGTCAAATTTCTTGTACGTAGGTTAAAATAATTGCGAATAGTTATACTCTCTCTGTTTATAAATATAAATATAAATTATTTTAATTTTAGACAAAAAATTAAAAAAAATTAAAAAATTACTATGCGCAGAAAATAAGTGAAAAGAGATAGAGATAAAATTTTATTGAAAAAAAAGAAAATATGTTAAAAAAATATATATTAAAAAATAAAAATAACATATTTAAAAATAAAATTCGAATGTTAAAATGACTTATTATGAAAACACGAGCCAACTATAACCAGAGTGTAATGTGATTGGCCAAGAAATGTGGCACAGCGTTTCTCATCGTGCTTCTTATCCGATGAGCTTGTTCCACGACGTGACGTGTGGAAGATGATCATGACTGAGTCAAGTTTCTCAGTGATAGTTTGGTATAACCGGATGGAGTACCTAACAGTTCAATGCAATCATGAGCTGAAGTCTGTCGGCATGGCAGAGCCTATTATGGGAACATAGAACATACTATACTCCAGGAGTACCTGAGCATTTTAAGTGACAAGTCCCTTTACATAAGCTACTACTATCGTATTTATATCTGGCAACAAAGTGGGTGTGACTTCATCCAAAAATTAGCATTATCAAAAATAAGTGTCTTTTATAATTTATCAAAGTCAGTACAAGTGAAGTTTGATCAAATTTATAAATAAAATTACTGATATACACGATATAAAGTGGTACTTCATTGACTTTAAGATGAATTGGCTGATATCACCTTTTTCTATCAGCATAGTCAAATTTGATATAGTTGGACTTTGACCAAATCTAAAATGATAGTTCTACGACGGAAAGAGTAATATGTTCTTTAATTGTTATTATTGTTGATTTTTATTAATTAAAAAAATATTTTTTAGTTTTCAAAGTATTTAGTCACTATATATGTAATATTATTTACTATATATATTTTGTCACAAAAAACCTTGATCGCACCTTGGTGACAAAATTTTGTCGCTATATGTATACAGTTATCAACAATTATCAAGATTGGTCATTAATATTATATAGCAACTATAAAACTCTGATAACTAAATGTATTTAGCATTTAATGATCATGTTACTTGGTCACTAAAAATTTATATCCACAATAAAAACTAAATTTTGGTCACTATTAATTAATTTTTAGTGATTGTATATCTTGGTTACTAAAACTTGGTGACTAAAAAGATATCGTTTTTTATAGTGTATCGTCAACTTTGATCACTCATCTCATTCAAAGAATATAGTTTAAATGCATAAAAGTATAA
>BCLH01000441.1:95078-132990 GCA_001602315.1 Zoysia pacifica
TACGGAGCCCGGAACCAACCGGACACCGGAACATGGGTCGCGCGCCGTGCCTTCCTTCTCGAATCGGCAAAATCCCTCGCGCTTTTTAGGATAAGTGGAGGAGCCTAGGACGTCCGTTCATCCAAGGGTCAAACCCCCTCGTTCCTTGCGCCTGCGGATATTTGAGCCGCGGCGTTCCGGATTTATTGGGACCGTTTCTTCTGTGAAATATTTATGTGATTCTCAGGAAGCTACTGCATTCAAAGGCCTGATTTGAAATGTAAAAATTTCATTAAAACCTGACAAGAATTTCAAGAAAAAATGCAAATTTAATAAATAAAAAATTCCATTCCAAACAGTACATAAGACTGAAAGAAGAAGAAATCGCAGCACATAATTAGTTCTATGAGATAATACTAAATCAATCACATCACCGCCGCTAGCCGCTCAAGACTCGCCAATGTGAAAGCGACACCTCACATGCCGCGCAACCGCGCACGACAACAAAGCTCAACAATTTCCGGGCGCGCGCGGCGGGATGATCTCCTCCAACCTCGCGCCACTCCACCGTCTCCACTCCACCATGGTCAGGCGGCAGGTCCGGCCACCGGAGCGCGGCGCTTTTCGCATGTGCCCACCACGAGGGGGCGGCCCCCACCGCGGGAACGCTGGACCTGGCGGCCCGCGTCCGGCCGGGCCATGTACCCACACACAGAGCACACACCGACACTGTCCACCGGTCAGGTTCGCATCAATTGTTAGTTGAATATTAGCGTCTCCGTACTAGTACGTGTATTGATTAAGTGGAACACCGGAACCCAACCGCGTGATCTGACCGGGCGTGTCCGTATGTGCATGCATTTCTCTGCCTTATGCCATCTGGGAGAGATCGGTTTGTGGACACGTACTTGGAATGAACCGTGTATGTGTGGGTGCTGCCTCGTATGGTTCCATGTGGGATATGGACATTTGTTTAATTCGTAATACTCTTTTCGGTTTTAAAATATTGACACTGTTGATTTTTTTAATTAATTTTGATCATTTGTTTTAGTTAAAAAATTTGTTCAAACATATAAAATTTTATTATTCTTTGTTTTATTATTGATGAAATTTAAATCACAGTTAATAATTTTATATATTAAAATAATTTTTTTAATAATACAAATAAGTCAAAGTTGAAAGAAAAAGTCAACGGTGTTAATATTTTAAAACCAGAGAGAATAAGTACTAAGGTTTTTATTTTTTTAAAAATCAACGTTTGACCATTGTTTTATTAAAAAAATTAAAAAATAAAAAAATAAACAAACCAAGACGAAGGGAGTAAAACAAAAATTCTCACTGCTACACGGTCCCTCTGGATGATGCAAAAAAACCATTCAAAACAAAAGCACTTACTCTCGTAAACATAACAAAAGAAAATTTTGATACAAAGGGAAGAACTAAAAATTATCCTATGATTCTTTTTCTAAACCTCCAACTAAACTTAGAGAATAGCTCCATGCCTCCATGATCACTTTCTTCCAAGTGCTGCATGCGAGATTCTTATGCTCTTTCATCTTCATCATGAGCAATGGCCACTATCATATACAGTGTGTTATCTAGAAAAATCACCTACAAAAAAGATTTTGATTTCACATTATTGAACACCATATCATTTATATTCAACCAAGTTTCTCAGCTAAGGCTATTGCACCCATTAAAAATCTGATTCTTGGCTTTTGGTGTTACTACATGGAGCCAAACATCTCTGTGGTACTAATATGTAGTTGAATTCCAAATGTGATATGTACGTTGTTCCAACTGAAACTAGAGAAATGTCAATCAAAGAACAAATTTTGTATTGATTTCATAGAATTACAAAAACTACATTTAGTTTTCCCTTGCTAATTCCTCTTAGCAAGGTTACCTTTGTGAGGGTGACACCTTTTTTTTGCAAATACCAAAGAAAGACTTTAATTTTCAGTGGTACTCAAATTTTATAAAATGGATTTTTTTAGAGAACATCATATTAGATTAAAGCCAAGTACATGAAGAGAACAAAGCAATTTTGTTTAAGTCGCAAATAAAGGTATCCTTTCCCTCTTCCAGGTTTACAAAAGCAACCTTTCTATCAGTTCATACCACTTCTGTAAATTCTCATTTGTTAAAGCTCTCCCAATCGATACATTAAGTGGCCTTGTAGTTAGTACTTGTGCCACCATTATATTTTTCTTTCTTACAATATTGTAAAGAGAAGTGGTATAAGGACACCACAGATTGATCTCCTATTACCATATCTTTCAAAAATCTAATTTGGATGCCTCCCTGGATCCAAAAAGAAACCCCCGCAATAAACAGATCTTTTACTTTCACCAAGCCCGACCAGAAGTGGGACTTCCCTGGTTTTTACTCCACTTGACCTAGAGTTTTATTGGATAAATATTTATTTCTAAGTATATTTTGCCAAACCTCCTCCTCATTAATTAACTTAAAAAATCCATTTACTAGAAGTCATTTATTCTGTAGATCCAGATTTTGAATACCTAGTCCCCTAATTCTTTAGGCTACAAAACCACATTCGATCTAGTGAGTCTATATTTCTTTTTATGATCATCACATTGCCAAAAGAAATGAGATCAGTAGTAATTTAGTTTTTAAAGGATATATTTAGAAACCTCAAAGAAAGGAAGCATATATATTGCCAACCTAGTTAGAACTGAGTTGATCAAAACTAGCCAGCCTCCTACGAAGAGTAATTTCCGTTTCCAACTAAGGTTTTTTTGAAACCTATCCTCAATTAGTATTCAATCTTTTTTGATACCTTTCTGTGATGCATAGGTATTCCAAGATATTTAAAGGAGAAGCATCCACCTTTACACCCAAAAAGATAAGCATACTCATGCTTAAAATCTTAAGCATCATCATAACATAAGAGTTCGCTTTTATGAAAATTAGTTTTTCGGCCTGATGTTCAGTGGCACTTAACACTAGTTTAAGATCTTTGACTTGTAATAGATCATGGTCCATAAAAAAGTATGGTGTCATATGCATATGCATAAAAAGTAATGGATCATATACTAAGTGTGGATATGGATGCAGTAATACATGCGTATTGGTTAGAGTTGGAGTTGGATTTGGGTTCGGAATGTAATAATGGTCATCATGACTTCATCTGTGTTACTCTCTCCATCCCATAATAAGTTATATTTTTTGACTTTTTAAAATCGATGTTTGATCATTTGTTTTATTTAAAAAAATTACAAAAATAAAAAAATAAGCCAGACAAGATTAAAGTACTTCGAATAACTAATCATTTCACAATAAAATAAATAATATTTTCACAAAATTTTTGAATAAAATGAATGGTCAAAGATAGATATTTAAAAATCTAAAAAGGCAATTATTTTAGGATAGAGAGAGTAAGATTTAACTGTTTTAATACTCCAGTAAACGTCGCCAAGTCTAATTTGAAACAGATCCCGCTCCAGGTCTATACCTTAACAGAGTTAGACACAATCATTGGTTTGTTCTCGGTTAAGAGTAATCATATATATGGCCTACTAACTCTCATCGAAATATCAACTGGTTACAAGCTATATGAGCAGTACCATATCAAGTGCGCCTATAGTAGCTGCAACATGGACCTATACACAGTAGAAACTAGGGATCCCAAGAACGGTTGTTGTAGCTTCGATTTGAAAGCGTCGGCCATAAGCGAAGAGAAAGGATTGGAGCGTGGTGGGTGCATCTTCCTGCTGTAGCACACTAGTAGTACTCCACTGTGTACATCAGATACGTATCCATGCTCAGAACAGTAGTCATAATAATAATTGACTCTCTATTAAAATATAAGTATTTCTATGTTTAGTTAAAATCAAATTTTTATCACTTTAATCACTAATAATATATAATTAATAATATTTTATTATATAAAATTATATTTTTTATTCATTATTAAATAAACTTTTATAAAAAATTATATTTTTATATTAAAAATTAAGTAATTTTTAAATATTACTGATAAAAGTTGAAAGATTTTGATTTTATCTAAATATAAAAATGTTTATATTTTA
The DNA here is from genome assembly GCA_001602315.1 of Zoysia pacifica. Lineage (NCBI taxonomy): Eukaryota > Viridiplantae > Streptophyta > Magnoliopsida > Poales > Poaceae > Zoysia > Zoysia pacifica. Next base: position 99,110 of record BCLH01000441.1, read on the forward strand.
AAACAGAGACAGTATATGGGAAGAAGAAGATGAAGCAGAATGGTGTAACAGCAGAGCGTCCCGTGGCGACGGCGACGAAGACTGTTACCGATCGAGCGCGAGCGGTGACAGCGGCGGGATTAACGACGGAAACAAACAAAGCGAAAGGACGACGGGTCATCGTGGTGCCGGTGGACGTCGTCGTGCTGGTCGTGGTCAGAGGAACATGGCGCGCATGTGCTCTGCGGCGACATTCCCATCGGAAAAAGGGTGCTTGCTCTGCGGCGACGATCGCTTGAGCAGCACTGTCAATTAGTAGTACTAATCAATCGTGATGATGATGATCTTCTGCATGCAGCGAAGGGAACTGCGTAGGAGTACTCTTCAGCTGGAACCCCATATCTGTTCTGTCTGTCCGTCTTTCAATTACTATTGGACTAATAGATCGACGCGTGCCTGATCACTCTGTTCCACGATCACGGGCAGAAGAACACCCTGAAGTTACTCGTGATGCGTGCTGTATGTTTAGTCAGTCTAGCAAAGCAGTAACGGTTGAACTGGTTGTTGGCCGTCGGAACCCTGCCCAAGCAAGCGGCCGCGGCGGCGTCGGCGACCACTCCAGCTTTACCTGCTGGAGCCGACTTTGTCGGTTGGGAAGAACTGTGGCCGCACCCGCCGATGGTAAGGTCAGAGACCTTCGTCCAGTCCATCCGCCCCTCGCTCGTGCCGTCACTCCCTGCTGGCTGCCGACCCTCGTGTATGATCGGGCCCCGCCACCTCACCACCCTCGCACTTCTGTCGCTCTCTCGCTTCTCGCTATATATACAAGCAATGGCGCACCACACTCTCGCAGCAGAGCTCAGCGTAAAGGTAGCGGAAGCTCGCGAGGCCACAAAGCGTGCGTGCTCTCCGGGACTCCGGCCGCTCAGCTCGGTAGCTAGTTAGCTAGCTAGGCCACCACCCCAATGGCGTCGACGCTGCCGGCATTGCTGGTGGTGCTCCTGACGATGATGGCGGCGGCCGGCGCCGGAGCGCAGCCTTCGCCGGGCTACTTCCCCAGCGCGAGGCACCGGCCGCTGGCGTCCTTCAGCCGCGGCTACGTCAACAAGTGGGGGCCGCAGCACCAGTCGCTCTCCGCCGACCACTCCGCGCTCACCATCTGGCTCGACAAGACCTGCGGTGAGTGCATTTTAGTAATTCTCGTGGCTGTAGTCTCTACTGTAAGTATGGCCATGTCCATGTGGGCTGCTGACGTTTTCCGACCTGGGTCTCCTTCCTTCTCCCTGCCGACAATATACGGTCACATTGATAATCGTGTTTATAATTAAATGCATAATTAAAAAATGACACTTGATTAATTAAAACTGAGTATATACTCTAGGAAGCGGGTTCAAGTCGAAGCACGCGTACCGGAACGGCTACTTCTCGGCGCGCATCAAGCTGCCGCCGGGGTACACGGCGGGCACGAACACGGCGTTCTACCTCTCCAACAACGAGGCGTACCCGGGGTTCCACGACGAGATCGACATGGAGTTCCTGGGCACGGTGCCGGGGGAACCCTACACCCTGCAGACGAACGTGTACGTCCGCGGCAGCGGCGACGGGCGGATCGTCGGGCGCGAGATGCGGTTCCACCTCTGGTTCGACCCGACGGCGGCGTTCCACACGTACGCGATCCTGTGGAACCCGGACGCCGTCACCTTCTTCGTCGACGACGTGCCCGTGCGGCGGTACGAGAGCCGCGCCGAGCTCACGTTCCCCGACCGCCCGATGTGGGCGTACGGGTCGATCTGGGACGCGTCCGACTGGGCCACCGACGACGGCCGCCACCGCGCCGACTACCGCTACCAGCCGTTCGTCGCGCGGATGGACCGGTTCGTCATCGCCGGGTGCGCCATCGGCGCGCCCGCGTCGTGCCGGCCCGTCCCGGCGTCGCCCGCCGGCGCCGGGCTCACGCCCAGGCAGTACGAGGCCATGCGCTGGGCGCAGCGCGAGCACATGGTGTACTACTACTGCAACGACTACCGCCGGGACCACTCGCTCACGCCCGAGTGCTAGCTAGCTAGCTAGCGAGGCGAGATCAGTCGCCGGCGTGATCGATCGACGAGCCGAGATCTCGAGCCGGGCGGGGTGTCGGCGACCGTGATTTGGTCGTATCGTTATCTTTTGCATTTGGTTTGGGTTTTGGGTCCAATTTCCCGTGAGGAAAAAGTACTACTCACTTGTGGCTGCCCTGCCACCGCTGGTGGTGCTTGTGACGGAGTCGAGCCAGGCCACCGGTGGTTGAGGCGTTGGTCGTTGGCATATTGCCAAAAAGGGTGTCGTCTACTACTCCTAGTAGTTGCTTGTACCGATTTCCTTTTGCTCGCTTGCTTGGCTTGTTTATTTGGTCCACACATCACATGCGCGCGTGATGCCTGCCCCGAAGGGGCACCGGTGCAGGATTCATGGCATCTACTGTTGCGCATGCCCACAGTGACACTACAGTGGCTATTCCGTGTCGGTGATGATATATTGATATGTAATCATATTAAAGTTATATCTATAAAGTTTTTTTTTCATGGCTGTGCTGCTAATTGCTGAAAGATTTATTTAATTTCGTGTCTCCACGTCTTTGCCTAGTACATTTTGTCCTTGCGACCAGGTTACAAAATCATTCGAAATTGGTCGATTTTTACGATTTTTGGTGAAATCAGTGTCATTTCTGTATCATCGGACGGACGATAAGTTTTTGGTTTAATTTTTTTTTAAAAAATAAAATTAAGGAAAAAAAATCCAAAAACTGGTCTGTAAAACAAATCAACCGACAAAAAAAAACCTGCCAAATCAGTTTGGTTTCAAAATTTTAAAATTCAAAAACCATTAAACCGGATAAACCGAATAGTTTTCACACTAATGTTTTATTTTTCTATTGTAACGGTTTTTACAGTTTACTTTAGCCTTATCCGTGGCTTGAACAACAAGCTCACCCATGTTAGCGACAGGAGAGAATTTTCAAAACGGGATGAGTGAACAGTTTGCAAGTTGATGCTATACATACACACGTTGGTTTTTTTTTTCTCGGGCTACTAGTAGAAAAACTATTGCAAGTTGGACCAGGAAAAGGAAAGCTACATATGCTCCATGCAGTCGTTGACCATATCAGAGGGCGGTGCCACTACCTGCAGGGGACGCATGCAGGCCAGTGAGGAGGCAGCGCCACTGTGGTGGTAGGGCGTGCACGATCTTTTCATAATTGTAATGCTACCGCTTGCTAAGAGATATATTTAGTTACTTGAATTGGATTAGAATTGTAGTCTGAATTCAGAGCCTTCCTTGGAGGGAGAGTACGATCGCCTCTTGAAGCCTTCCAATTCGAGCCACATCATCTGGTACTCAGAGCCATGACAAATGCAGTATCTGTTCCGTACAATTGTTGTAAACACAACAGTCCACCACTTAAGGCCTTTGTTCGTTTCGGTATAGAACAGTTTGGAATAAGTGGGATTGATCGGTCTAATTTCAAAAGACGGTCAAAACTGAGGACAACCGTTTCATTAGGGCTAGTCGGATTTGAAATCAGCACATCTCATCTATTCCTACGATCTTCAATGCATGTAACGAAACCGCAATTGTTAGGAATCAAAACAAAATCGACTAATAGCAACAGTGTGATATAAGTTAGATTAAAAAGTTTTGAATTTGTTACTTATTTTAACTGTGCATAAAACTCTAATAATAAGAATAGAAGAGTCTAGATTTGTCACCCCGAATACTTATGAGCCTAGAGAGAATACAAAGGCTTGTTCACGGGCTGCAGCTAGCTTGCGGCTCGCGAAAGACCACATCACGTTAAGAATATCTTGACCTTGAAAGGTCGGAACCGTACGAGTATCCTAGCTTGGTCAGCGAAGGATGAAGATTACACGACAACAAGATTCAACCAGCTAATAGCTAGAAGCCAATGTCTCAGCCCCCGACCCTTGAGAGTCAGCCACCACCTTAATGGTGACCAACTTCTGATAGCAGCAGAGATTCCTACCAACGTACAACAGAAGGTAAAGCAACTTTGCCTGAGGTAAACACAAGATGGTAAAATAATCAAGCGATCGATAAAGCAAAACAGAAAAATATCCTTTGTCCCTCACGAGTGGACAAATGACGTACGAAGAGACACTGATCAACTGCATCAGTGCCAACAGGCGCCAGACGACCAACTTAGAACTTGGCGGAGAGCCAGCAGATTTCATAGGCGCTAAATTGGTGACCTCGATCCGATTCTTATTTAAAAGGTATAAGAAAGCCTTAGACATGACAAGTTAGATTCAAGCTATTTTATTGTAACTACATCCACTCATGCATATTAAGATTTTTGATAGAATCAAAGACCTTTTCATTATTGTACTCGTATTTTTGAGTTCATACGATCTGCTCTCGTCCTCTCAATGTAGGTTATTACGTCTCGAGCGGCCCGAATCAAGTTAACTCTCAAAGTTTTTCGTAGACTAGGCCATTTTGAACACGAAGAGCGCACAGTATCTCCTTCGATTACGTAAATTTTACTGTGCCGATAGTCAGAACACCGACAATATTCAATTTTACACACAGACTCTATTTGACATAGCTGAAACTTATTAAAAATAGTTTATTTTCATAGCTAATAAAAAGCAGTTGAAAAATAAATTATTTTTAATTTATTCTGAGAAGTTTTACTATAACTTCTTCTTTATTTCTGTAAATAAACTAAAAAAATAAATTATAGCAAACAGAACCACAAATCCAAAATGATAAGCAAGGAATACGAGGAGCCGTTCTGCAGCGCCCCAGGCCAGCATCGTCGTCGCGGCAGCATTGCTTGGAACGGGGCAAAAGCCGAGAGCGACATGGGCTACCTGGGGCCAAATTGAAGAGCAATTTGGGCTGAGTTTGTATTACGCACTGTTCATAGAAGGGAACGCTGTGAGAACTGAGCGTAGGCGGGGCTGGTGGGCTGGTGGCATGGACCGCATGGTGCATGCGTACAAGGCGCCAAAACAAAGTATCAGGAATCACAAGGCGCACGTGTCCGTCCGCACCGCACGCCGCCGCCGCCCTGGCGACAGGCGTCCTCTGCCGCCTGCACCCTCCACATCGTCCGCTCTTATCATTCAGGATCGTTCCGTCGCCGCCCAAGAACCCCACTCCCAGCCATGGCCGCCCAGCTCACGCTCCTGATGCTCCTGGCACTACTCGCCCCAGCAACGTGGTCACCGGCCCGTGGCGCCGACGATGATGGCGGCGGCTTCATCCGGCAGGTGACCGACGGCTTCCGCACCGGTAGGCCAGGTTTGCTCCCGGAGGCGCAGTTCGCGGCGTTCGTGCGACGGCACGACAAGCAGTACTCCGGCCCCGAGGAGTACGCGCGGCGGCTGCGCGTGTTCGCGGCGAACCTGGCCCGCGCGGCGGGGCACCAGGCGCTGGACCCGACCGCGCGCCACGGCGTTACGCCCTTCTCCGACCTGACGCGGGAGGAGTTCGAGGCGCGCCTCACCGGCCTCCACGCCAGCGGCGAGGACGCGGTCCTCCAGCCACGCGTGCGGAGCATGTTGCCTATCGCGGCCCCGGCGACGGAGGAGGATCTGGCTCGGCTGCCGACGAGCTTCGACTGGCGCGAGAAGGGCGCCGTCACGGACGTGAAGATGCAGGGCGCGTGCGGGTCGTGCTGGGCGTTCAGCACGACGGGCGCCGTCGAGGGCGCCAACTTCCTCGCCACCGGGAAGCTGCTCAACCTCAGCGAGCAGCAGCTCGTCGACTGCGACCACACGGTGCGTGTACGAGTTCACAGGCCTTCGTCTCAGAATTCCGTTCATTCAACTAATCCATACTAGTACCACCTCGCATGAAATTGAAGTGCGGCGGCGAGGGGGCGATGACGGGCTGCGACAACGGCTGCTCGGGCGGGCTGATGACGAACGCGTACACGTACCTGATGAGATCCGGCGGGCTGATGGAGCAGCGCGCGTACCCATACACCGGCACGGCGGGCCCGTGCCGCTTCGACGCCACCCAGGTCGCCGTGCGCGTGGCCAACTTCACGGCCGTGCTCGCGGGCGGCGACGAGGCGCAGCTCCGCGCGGCGCTCGTCCGGCGCGGGCCGCTCGCGGTGGCGCTGAACGCGGCGTTCATGCAGACGTACGTGGGCGGCGTGTCGTGCCCGCTCGTCTGCCCACGCGCCTTCGTCAACCACGGCGTGCTCCTCGTGGGGTACGGCGCGCGCGGGTTCGCCGCGCTGCGGCTGGGCTACCGCCCGTACTGGGTCGTCAAGAACTCGTGGGGGAAGCAGTGGGGGGAGCAGGGGTACTTCCGGCTCTGCCGCGGCCGGAGCATGTGCGGCGTCGACAGCATGGTCTCCGCCGTCGCCGTCGCACCGCCGTGAGCGGAGAGGCGTCCCGTCACGTTCGATCGCTGAATAATTAACAGGATGTTTGTCAAACTGCCATGTTGCGTTTGCGATCAGCGTGACCACTTAAGTATTGTAGGCATACTGGAGCAAGCAACAGTCCTTCCGGGTGTTTTGGAGTTTCTATCCTCTTGAACCCATCTTCTTCTTTATCTCCGGCGGCGAGCTCTCGCGATTACTTCTACGCGCGCCGTGCGACGCAATCAGATTGCAAAGACCTTTGCCGCTCCCAGAGCAGTAGCGCCGTTTGCTTTTTTTATTTTTAAATTTTAAACTGTTGGCGCCATTTTCTTTTTTTATTAAAGTTATTTGAATTGTGATTTAGAATTTTACATGTTCACTAATTTTTAAATTAAATAAACAGTCAAAGATAATATTTCTTCTGGTTTTTAATTGACATATTTAAAAATATTATTTCAATTTATAAAACTATTAATCATATTTTAAATATTACTAATGATAAAGTAAATAATAAAAAAGTTCATACATAAATAATTTTGTAATAAAATGGATGATCAATTAATGTTAAAAGTTTCAATATTTTAAAACTGAATAGAGTATTAAAAGTTAGCAATGACAACAATTTAAAAATAGGAGAGTATCTTTATTGCAAAGTGGTAGGAGTTGAGTGTCGATTTTTTGGTGAGCTGATAACTATAGATTCGGTGGAATTGACACTCACGATCTGACTACAAACGAATAGGTCATGTGCGTCTTAGCAATCGTAGAACCAACTTCAAATAGTTATTGATCGTGCTGGACCACAAGATCAACCTCATCACAAAGATTAATTTTTGCAAGCAATCGAATAACAAGCCAGAACAAGATGTGGCAAACCAGAAATCTCTCATAATGTGAGGTTCTCAAAAGCTGTCTAACAAGTGATTGTTGGACACAACTAAAGATCAAAAAATTTACATAAAAGCTAAACTAAAAAAAAACCAAGTATTTTGATGACGGTTGGGGCCTTTAAATAGGGGTAAGGACGACCACAAGAGTGCTAGGATCGTCCTCAAACTCTAGGGCGCGTCTTTAATAGGCTCAATTTGATATATAAGTCAACGGCCCAAATTTGGGTGTCACAGCACCTTCTGTTTTTAAATGACGATTGGCACTGATTCTTTTACGCTATGAAGACGAGGCTAGATCCGTTGGAAAGTAGACGTGAGGAGCTTTCCAACAAGTATTTGCACATCAAAATTGGAGTTCGTTTGAAGTCGTGGTGGTCATCACAAACTGGTGTTGTTCAAGAGTCCGAGACCTTCCTGCAGGACTCCCTTTGCATTTGGGTCCTCTCTATTATTCATAAGTAGAATCACATAATTGATCTCACATGCATGAGCTCAAGTGATTGGTCCATCAATGGTTGGAATGGAAGGTGAGGTGTCCTCGTAATTCTCCCCTTTTTGAATCGGAGTCATCATCGACAAAATCTCTTTGTCTTCACCTACATATGGCTTCAAATCTGCAACATTGAAAATAGAAGAAACATCATATTTTGCAGGGACCATCAACACGAGGCATCAACTTAGACTTGCGCAAATTAGGAAAACGATCCTTCCTTAAGTGTACCCAAACTAAATCACCAGGTTCAAAAGTAATGAGCTTCCTTTCTTTACTACCACCAACTTGATTCTTTGCATTTGTGTGTGCAATATTCTGTTTTGTTTGCTCATGTGTTTTCAGCATAAATTGGGCATGTTTCTCGGCATCAAAATTAACTTTATCAGAAAGTGGAATAGATATCAAATCAATTGATGCCAGAAGAATAAAACCATATACAATATGAAAAGGGCACATGTGTGTGGTAGAGTGTATAGAACGATTGTAGGAAAACTCAATATGAGGCAAACAATCTTCTCAAAATTCTAGATTTGTTTTCAGAACAGCCCTAAGCATGGTAGATAAAGTTCTATTAACTATCTCAGTTTGACCATCAGTTTGCGGATGACATGTGGTGCTGAAAAGTAACTTTGTCCCCAATTTGTTCCATAGAGTTCTCCAAAAGTGGCTAAGAAATTTTGTATCATGATCTGAAACTATTGTGTTTGGCACCCCATGTAAGCAAACAACTTCGTGAAAGAACAAATCAGCAACATTAGTCGCATCATCACTCTTGTGACAAGGAATGAAGTGAGCCATTTTGGAGAATTTGTCAACAACTACAAAGATGTCCCTCCCCTTCTTAGTTCTAGGCAGTCCTAAAACAAAATCCATCGAAATATCCTCTCAAGGAGCAGTAGGGATGGGAAGAGGACTGTATAAACCGTGAGGGTTGATTCGTGACTTAGCTTTGTGACAAGCGGTGCAACGAGCGACAAATCTTTTCACATCACGTCGCATCTTCAGCCAAAAGAAATGATTTGCAAGGATATCCTTCGTCTTCTTAACACTAAAATGTCCCATGAGTCCACCTCTATGTGCTTCCTGTAACAGCAAAAGGCGAATCGAACTAGCTGGAATGCATAGCTTGTTAGCACGGAACAAAAATCCATCATCCATAAAGTATTTTCCTCATGGTCTGCCCTCTTTTCAATTCAAAATAATATCTTTGAAATCAGGGTCAAGACAATACTGGTCCTTCACAGTTTGCAGCCCAAACATTTTGAAATCCAATTGTGAGAACATAGTGTAGCGACGAGATGAAGCATCAGCAGTCACATTTTCTTTCCCTTTCTTATGTTTGATAACATAAGGAAAGGACTCAATGAATTCCACCCATTTAGCATGCCTACGGTTCAGATTTGATTGGTTACAAATGTGTTTCAAAGATTCATGATCCGAATGAATAATGAATTCCCTAGGCCACAAGTAGTGCTGCCATGTTTGAAGAGTTCGAACCAGTGCAAAAAGTTCGTTATCTAAGTGGAATAGTTCAAACAGGCACTGTTTAATTTCTCGCTAAAATATGCTACCGGTTTTCCTTCCTGCAACAAAACACCCCCTAATCTAATTCCACTAGCATCACATTTCAACTCAAACATCTTAGTGAAATCATGGAGTTGAAGTAAGGGTGTATGGGTCAACTTATCTTTTAAAATCAGGAAAGCTTCTTCTTGTGCTTGACCCCAAGAGAGGGGAACACCCTTTTTCGTGAGATCATTCAGCGGAGCAGCGATGGTGCTAAAATCATGAACAAATCGACGATAGAATCCAGCAGGTCCAAGGAAACTCCGAATCTGCATCACGGTGGTGAGAGATGGCCAGCTTTGTATTGCTTCAATCTTGGCGCTGTTCACTTCAATACCCTGTGCTGTAACAACATAGCCAAGAAAAGAAACACGGTCTGTGCAAAAGCTACACTTAGCCAAGTTCCCAAAAAGACATGCAGTTCGCAAAGCATTAAAAACAGCACGCAAATAGTCCAAATGGTCCTCCAAACACTTGCTATAGATCAGAATATCATCAAAATAAACAACCACAAACTTGCCTATGAAAGCCTGCAAAACTTCGTTCATTAATCTCATGAAAGTGCTGGAAGCATTAGTCAATCCAAAAGGCATGACCATCCATTCATAGAAACCAAACTTTGTTTTAAAGCTGTTTTCCATTCATCCCCTAACTTCATACGAATTTGATAATACCCACTACGTAAATCAACCTTAGAGGACAGAACGACGCCACTTAGCTCATCAAGCATATCGTCTAACCTTGGTACAGAGTGATGATAGCGAATTGTTATGTTATTAATGGCACGACAATCGAGGCACATGCGCCATGAGCCATCCTTCTTGGGCACTAACAAAACAGGAATAGCACAAGGACTAAGAGACTCACAATGTATCCCTTATCAAGCAATTCTAGTACCTGACACTGAATTTTTTTTTGTTTCCTCTGGGTTAGTGCAGTATGGCCCGCGGTTCGGCAACAATGCCATTGGAATGAGATCAATCTGGTGTTCAATGCCACGAAGAGGAGGAAGACCAGTAGGGACATCATTCAAAAAAACATCGGAGAAGTCTTGCAAAAGCTTAGTAACAGCAGGTAGTACAACAATAGGCGGCACATCAAGTGAGAACAACACATGTGTACACATGAGAGCATAGTAAGAAAGACTAGCATCATTGCACTCATCAAGATCAGCATGTGTGGCTAGCAAAACAGGAGCTTTTAGTTTAATTTCTTTTTGCACGATCTGCGGTTCACTATGTTTCTTCTCTCTGTTTGCTCTAGCAAGTTTATCCTTAATTATCTGTCTTAGGATATAGAATGCAAAATAATTTTCTTGCCCTTAAAGATGAGTGAATATTGGTTCGTGCGGCCATGGTGTACACAATCAGTATCATATTGTCACGGTCTACCAAGCAGCAAATAGCAAGCTTGCATCAAAACAACATCACGATCAACAGAATCATGATACGAACCCATAGCAAAGTGGATACGTACAGAGCGTATCACCTTCATCTTATCACCTTGGTTGAGCCATTGAATGTGATAGGGATGAGGATGTGGTCGAGTCTAGAGAGCGAGTTTCTCGACCATATCTATGCTTGCCAAGTTGTTACAGCTCACCTCATCAATGAAGATACGAATAGACCTCTGTTGAATGACGCCTTTAGTTTGGAACAGATTGTGTTGTTGGTTTTTGTTCTTGTGGAGCGACCTGCGTATTGAGGACACGTTGTACAACAAGGCTCAAATACTTGTCAGCAGCATCAGCGGCAACATGTTCTTCATCCTGTCCTGAAATGTTAGTGGCAAGCATAGCAAATGTGTCTTCATCAAAATCGTTAGCTGAAGAATACTCACCATCGTCACAAATAATTAGGACACGCTTGTTTGGACAGTCCCATATGACATGTCCATAGCCCTTGCAGCGATGACATTGGATGTTTTTTGTGCGTCCTGTGGAGACAACAGAGGTACTAGGTGCTGGATTACCTAGAGGAGGTTTGGTCATTGTTGGAGTGGACAAATGTGGTGCAGAAACTCGTGTTTTGCTGTTGGCTAGAGATGGTGATGCCGAACTGTGAAGAAGTAGTCAACGGTGTGAATGGCTTGAACGTTGTGGTTTGTCCTGCAAAAGAGTTAGCTCGTGTCGTCGTTTGGCGTCCCTGCACTTGACGTTCAGCTTTACAAGCAAGATGGAATAAACGCGTGATATTGTTATAGTCATAGAAATCAAGAATATCCTGAATGTCACAGTTTAGTCCACTCAAAAAATGTGACATTGCCGCATTATCATCCTCAACTAAGCCACAACGAAACATACCTGTCTGTAGCTCCTGAAAATACTCCTCAACAAATTTTGTTCCTTGATTCAACCACTGCAGTTTATTAAGCATATCTCTAGCATAGTATGAGGGAACAAATCTATGACGTATGAGTGCTTTCAATGCCTCCCAAGTGGTGGGGATGTTATTAGGGCATTTGCTGCAATGTTCACGCCACCAAATGGAAGCAAAATCTGTAAACTCACTAGTAGCAGCCCTAACTTGTGACACAATGGGAACAACATGGCATGCAAATTTTTTATCAACAGCAATTTTTCAATCAAGATAAGCATCAGGATTATATTTACCATTAAATAGAGGTATAGAGAATTTCACATTAGCAAATGAATCATCTTGATTACGTACTGCATGACGGTTGTTTTGCTGAGGTTGTCCACGCTGATTTGCATTCTGGCAACGGCGTTCTTGATGGTTGTTATTGCGGGGAAGATCTTCCTGCTCGGTGTCACCACCATAATCAGCCTCCGCATGTTCATCAACCTCACTAGGCAGCTTGTTGTTGGGCGACATTTGCAATTTGTAGGGATAGTTCCTCAAGTCGCTCCATGATGACGGCCAGGTTGGTTTTGGTGATGGCTTGTGCTGTCTTCATTTCAGCAAGAGGGATACTTGTTTCAACTTGACTAGTTTCTAATGTACCAAGGCATTCATTTGTTACATGAATATCTTCTGCTAACCCATTGACTTGCAGCCGTACTTGCTGCTCAAAATGCATGATGATACCTCTGGTACGAGGACAATGTGGATACGTCTTGTCCAACTCCTCCGTAGGTCCTGCCATTGTTAGCAACAAAGAAGAGAAACAAATGTGTGCTCTGCAACTAGTAGGATGTGGATCACTCGGTGGAAACCAGTATCAAATTCTTATAAGTTCTTACCATACAAGGAAGGGTGACTTGCAGCCAATGGTGTCAACCAGTGGAGCGATTCCCAGGGACACAAATTCTATTTGTAGTAGAAATCTGTGAAGCTAGGGTTGTTTAATTTTGTAGCAAGGGTTAGCACAATCAATTCAGCCAATGCAATATTAAATAAGTGCTCAAAATATCAGTACGAGTTGCTGCTATAAGAAAGAAATGTAGCAAATGGTGCGCTAAGAAAAACGTGACTTAATGCAAGCAACAGAAAGATTCTCACACCAAGTACTAGGAGAGACGCTAGTTGACCACGCAAGGCAGAGTACAAGTTCCTACCCTAAGTAGTAAGCAACAACTAGTCTCAAACGACGAATGAATATTTTTTTTAGATAGCAGATGTCAGAGCTCTTTTATGATTGCGACGCGCTCAGGTGGATTTTTATGGCAAGGTTAGACTCGTTGGAAAGATAAATCCCTGAGCTTTCCAGATTGTGCTCAAACGTTCCAAACAAAGAACGGATGAAAGAGACATGGCAACCGAATCTGTTATTTCCGACAAATTCGGGTCTAGAATGATTTCGTGAATTGCACCCAAATTCTAGAAGATTGTTTCTTGATTTTTCCTTGATTGTTTTTAGATTCTGTGAGATCATGGTTTTCGGATTTGCTTTTAATTATTTCTTTCTTTTGCAGATTGCATCCAGATTTTTGCCAAAGAAAAGATTGTGTTTCGAATATTAAAAGGTGAACGAGATGATTATGAAAAGTAAATATATAGTTGAAACAACAACTCTAATTGATGAAATGCAGCATAGACTCAACAAAATAAAATACTAAAAAGAAGATGCAAAGACCAAAAGATCTAAGACAGAGGAACGTTTCTAGATATTTTTTTGTGTTTGGCTTTTATGTGGACACTAGGAAAAACAAAATAAAACTAAATACAAGAGCGAGTAGATCTCATCGAGAAACCTGAAATCTGATACCACTTGATAGGAGTTGAGGTGCCTGATCTTTCGGTGAGCTGATAATTATCGATTCGGTGGAGTCGACCCTCACGATTCGACTACAAATGAACAGGTCATGTGCGCTTTAGCAATCGCAGAACAAACTCCGAATGGTTATTGACCATGCTAGACAGTAAGATCAACCTGATCACGAAGATCAATTCCTGCAAGCAATCGAAGAACAAGTAAAAACAAGATGTGGTAAACTAAAAATCTCTCACAATGTGAGGTTCTCAAAAGTTGTCTAACAGGTGGTCGTTGGACACAATTGACGATAAGAAAGTTTGCATAAGAGATAAACTATAACAAAAAAACCAAGTGTTTTAGTGGCGGATAGGGCCTTTAAATAGGGGTAAAAACGACCACAGGGGTGCTGAGTCATCCTCAAACCCTACGACGCGCCTCTAATAGGCTCAACTTGATACACGGGCCAACGGCCTAAGTTTGGGTGTCACAACACCTTCTATTTTCAAATGATGATTGGCACTAACTCCTTTATGCTATGAAGACGAGGCTATATCCGTTCGAAAGTAGACGTGAGAAGCTTTCCAACAAGTACCTGCACATCAAAATCGGAGTTTGTTTGAAGTCGTGGTGGTCATCACAAATTAGAGCTTTTCAGAGTCCGAGACCTTCCTACAGGACTCTCCTTGCATTTGGGTTATGTACATTATTCATAAGTAGAATCACATAATTGATCTCACGTGACAGGGTCGAGTGATTGGTCCATCAATAGTTGAAATGGAAGGTGTAGTGTCCTCATCACAAAGATAAGTGGAAACTGTGTTACCATCTTGGAACAAGGTTCTCCCAAGTCTTCAATGTTTTGTCAGATCTCGATTAAACCCTAGTGAATGAGACGATCTTCCTCCTTCTCTTATACCAGTCTCGATACTTATGCTAATGCTACGGTTTAAAAAAATATTAACTTAAAAAATAACATATTAGTATAAAAATTTGAAGTTTCTTATTTTTCACAATAAAGGTTAAATACATGTATTTTATAAATCAGATAATAGTCCTTAATTATGGACCATAAAAAAACAGTCCTAATGTCCTAATGTGTGAATCAGTAGGTTTATTGGAGTTCGTTTTATCTCCAATGAAATTGACTGGCCTCTTGATTCAAACTGCCCATTTTATCTCCAATGAAACAATAAAAAAAGTCAGCTGATAATTAGGATTTGTTAGCTGGATCAGCGCGGTCGGCAACAAACAATATTTTGTTTTGTCCATAAAAAATATTAGTGTCTTATTTAATTAAATAACTCAAACATACATGCAATACGTCTCTAAACATGCATGTGTGACGCACATAGTTGCTTGCACGTGTCCTGTGTACGTTTGTTTTATCCTATATAGTAAATGTGTTTTTTTATACTAATATTAAAATTTGAAACAAAATTATTTGTTTTTAACAATTTTTTTATCTCATATATTTATTTTGAGGTAGTTGTGTTTTATTAACTAACAATAATTGTGTGAGCCCAAGATCTAAGAGATCTTGAAGAGCTCGTCCGTTAGATTTGTAACAGGTGTTTGTGAAGAGATTTTATCTGTTAGATTTGTAATAAGAGATAACTTTGAGTGTATTTTCTGTGTGCATATATTTTAATCTATCTCTATGATGATATTTTACCGTGTGTATATAGAAAAAAAAACGGTGTTTTTTAAAAAGTAGAGATAGAGATTGAATAATTAACCAATTCTTATTCTTATTGATGTAATAACATCGAAGCTTGCGCTTTTTGCAAAGTTTATCTCCAGGCAATGGTACTCCTCTGTAGCATCAATGAGAGAAAGTGGCAGCAAATAAATTAAAAGGCTGCAATGCAATTTTTTTGACTCGTTTAACGTTTCCAACATTATATTTATGCCAAGCCACAAAAGCACATTATATTGGTCAACATCAAACCGAAAGCGATGATATTGTAAAAAAAAGCATGGTTGTAGTTGCATATAATTTATGACGTGGTCACGTGGAGAGCGTGATATATATAAGGGACTTAGAAAGTTTTGTTTTTTCGAACCTGAATACTCCTTTCTTTTTTGCCATATCATTAGTGTCGACGCGATTGAGGCACCAATAATTAGTATATTACTACTTTGGTTCTAAAATATAAGCATTTTTAGTTTTGAATAAGGTTAAAGTCTTTTAATTTTTATTTAATAATATCTATCAAATTACATAATTTCTAATGTAAAAATATATTTTTTTATAAAAAATTTATTTCATAATGAATCCAAAAATATAATTTTTATATGACAAAATATTATTCGTTATATATTACTATTAGTGATCAAAGTGATAAAAGTTTGACTTTGACTAAACCTAAAAATACTTATATTTTGAAACGGAAAGAATATTGAAAAGCTGTTGAGATTGTACAAAATTTCTTAAACAGGTTTCTAAAGAAGTTGTACTTGGTTTAGTAAAGGAGAAAATTCCTTATTTGACACTAAAAATTTCAGCACTTCTTTTCTTGGCCTTTTTCTATTCAAATTTTCTTCCCTTCATGGCCTTTCCGTCTACTTAGTCTGTTAGCTCTGTTATGTGATGGTAAAATGACCATTTTGCCCTTGCTCATGAGTATTAACGTTGTTCAGTCACTTAACGCTATAATTATCATAATAATACTATGTCCGTTCTAAAATATAAGCATTTATAGGTTTAGATAAGGTCAAATTCTTTTAACTTTTACTTAATAACATCTAAAAAAGTACATAATTTTTAATATAAAAATATGCTAATGTGTACTTTAGTCTGATTTTTTTTTCAATATTAAGTTTAATTCTCCTCAAATTCGATTATTTTGAGTGGGACAGGGACATTAGCACGCGCAAATGACATGAAGATTGCACCCAGTTTGAGATATGGTCACATATTTAAATCCAAAATTAAAAAAAAAGTAGGCGCCAATGATGTCTGTTTTAGCATGATGCCACATAATCATCCGCATAATCATGCTAAAAACTTTAAAAAGGAGTCGTTCCTTGGAGGCGATAGTCTTCTCTCCTCCGACAGCGGCACCCTGCCTGAAGTACTCCTCTGCATTGGAAACGGCTTGGCCTACGCCCTGGTCGGCGCCCCTGGCGGCCTGACCGGCGCCTTGGCCAGTACCTTTGTCTGCGCCCTAAGTGGCCTGACCAGCACCCTGGCTGGCGCTCTAGGTGGCCTAACCGGCACCCTGGCCGGCGCCTTCGACAACGCCCTGGCCTGCGTCCTCCCGAGTCCGGCTCATGCCCTGGGTGGCCTGGACGGCGCCTTCGCCCCCGCCCTGGCCGGAGCTCTGGATGGCGCCCTCGATGGCTTTGCTGGCGCCTTGGCCCGCACCTTGGCCTGCGCCCTCGGCGTCCTTGCTGGCACCCTAGGTGGCCTGGACGGCGCCTTCGACAGCCTGGCCCCGCCCCCTGCGCGGCGCCCACCGACCGGCACCCAGCTCCGACCCTAACCCTAGAGACCAGTGACCGGCGCTCAGGTTCTGTGGGTCGCCGGCGGCACATGGCGACCTTGATCCGTGGTGTGCGCATGGGATTGGCCGAGCCCCCTCCTCCATTGTCTCGATTCACCACCGCCTGCTGCTGCTCTCTCCTCTCTCACTCCCTCTTTCTGCTCGATTGCACCACGCATGTTCGTGAGTTGAGACGAGGATTGATACGAGGATAGAATGGTCATTTCATATTGCTCCGAATGCTGCTCTAACGGTGGAAGCTAACAGAATGGATGAAAAGGCCGTGAAGGGAACCAAAAATAAAAATTTATCTTTACAGAGAAGTTTGAATAGAAATGGGCCAAGAAAAAAGTGCTAAAATTTTTAGGATCAAATAAGAAATTTTCTTTAAAATTATTGTCACGTCTAAAAAATATTTTTGAGGAAATGCCAATAACTCTATTGTAAAATATTGACAACATTAACATTTAACATCAGCTTGATCCATTATCTTATTTAAAAAAAGTATTGAAATGTGTAAAATTATTAGTTGTGTTTCAGATAACATTTATAATAAGTAAATTGTAATAAAATATATTATAATATTTATCATACTTTTTAAAATAAAATAAAAAATTAAAGTTGATATGAAAAGTCCACACAGAGAAAAAGAGTACAGAAAGGTAGTTAGCCACATGTCATCTTCCTCCATCCCCGTGTGCTGACGGGCCGCTCCAGCCGCCGGTCTTGCCTCTTTACCTGGCCGCGAAGGCAGCTCGGAGCTGGGTTCACCGACGCTTCTCGGCGACTTACCCCTGCCTTTCATCGACCTCTCCACCTGCTCGTCTCAGATGCCCGCCTTATGCCTTCCTGCGGCTTCTCCAAGGTGGGATTTCCATCTCCCTATCATTATATCATACAGACGCCTTCAGTTCCTCTGACTTCCTATCATTCAGAGGTTGGAGCTCTTGGAGTAATTTCTTGTTTCAATAATTTGTTGGTAGGTTTATGCAATAGGAGTAGAATAGGATAGGTTTATGCAATAGGATTAGAATAGGAGTGCATCAAGGAGTATGGATGCGTCTGTGAGGACTCTCTTTTTTTGTCCTGTAGAATTTTTGTTCTATTTGGATTGGTTATTGCCTTATTGGTTCATGGAGCCGCTTGCAAGTGCCCCGCTTTTGCAATTTCCTCGATTGACAGGCTTGGTTGCTGAACCTAGAACTTCATTTCTATATTCTTTAGCCGTTCTCCTTTGTTTCTTGAAGTTGTCCATCTCATCATGGGGTCTGCAGCCTCTCTGAATTTGAGGTGGATGTTTTTTCCTCATCTAATTTTTGCAACTCACCAGATCATTTTAGAACTTGTAATCTCGTCGTTGCTTGGATGGCAAAAGTCATGGTTTGATTGGCTTGGTTGGATTCGGAAGCATTTCCTGCAGGCTCTCTGAATAACCTAACAACTTGTTTGTTTCCCCTTTTTCAGGATAGCAATTAGGCCCATCAGTCAGTATAACCGAACTGAATTCTGAAGTGGAATGTGATGTCAATTGCATGCTGCTTGCCAGTTGTCGAGTGCGTGTACTGCCTGGCATGTGCACGGTGGACTTGGCAGAGGTGTCTCCACTCTGGTGGTTTCGACAGCGAGACGTGGGGGCTTGCATCAGCCACGGAGTTTGAGCCTGTGCCTCGAATGTGCCGATTCATCCTATCAGTCTATGAGGATGACCTGGAGAATCCACAATGGGCGCCCCCAGGGGGTTATGGCATGGAGCCACGGTGGGTGGTGCACCGGAAGACGTATGAGGACACACATGGTCATGCTCCCACATACCTGATCTATGTCGACCACCAGCATTCAGATATCGTGCTTGCCGTCCGTGGCATGAACATGGCCAAAGAGAGTGACTATGCGGTACTGTTGGATAACAAGCTTGGCCAGATGAGATTTGATGGTGGCTATGTGCACAATGGCTTGCTCAAGGCTGCCAAGTGGGTGTTTGATGCTGAGTGTGATGTTCTGAGGGACCTTCTGGAGAGAAATCCAGGTTACACACTCACATTTGCCGGGCATTCACTTGGTTCTGGTGTTGTGGCGATGCTGGCTCTGGTTGCAGTGCATAATAGGGAGCGGCTGGGTCATATAGACAGGAAAATGATACGATGTTTTGCAATGGCGCCTGCCCGGTGCATGTCACTTAATCTTGCTGTCCGTTATGCTGATGTCATCAACGCTGTTGTTCTTCAGGTAAAGTTGCATTTAGTCATTACCACCCCTGTGGCATGTTGTATGCCTTCTTTGCAACTATATAAGGTGTAAATTGTGTGATGTCATTGAATTCAGTTGTATTGTTAGTTATTACCAATTCAAGGTTGAAAATTAAAGCATCCTTTCATTTATTTCTTAGCACTTTACAATCACAACCGATGATACTATTTATGCTAAATTGTTCTCGTCGTGTCATGCATGTTTCGGATCTAAAATGCAAGTTTGTTCACTGTATTCTTATATTGCTTTGTTTTTCTGTCCATGTTGGGTTTTATTGTAATTGGATGGTTCTTCCATCTTAATACAAAGGCATATACTTCTCCTGTGTGTTCATGAAAAAAAAATTCTGTAGTTGATTCTCAGATATAGAACTCCGACTGAATCTTCGTATGTTTCTGCTAATGTGCTTATTTATTAAAACAGGATGATTTCTTGCCTCGCACAGACATTCCTTTGGAAGACATCTTCAAGTCACTTTTCTGGTAATATGACTTGTTTTTCTGTAATATCATATCAACATGGCAACTCGTTTTGTAGGGGTTTATGATCTCTGCATCTTTTCAGGGTACCTGATGTAGTCCTCTTTGTACAGCTTGCCTTGCCTTTTATGTGGAAGGTGCCTCGTAGACACATGTATACCTGAAAGTGCGATGCTGAGAGATCCAAGGCGCCTCTATGCACCAGGCCGTCTCTACCACATAGTTGATAGGAAACCTTTCAGGTATTTATTTGCTTTGCATTTCTAAATACTCTGATCATTGTATGCACAACACTGCAACCACATGTATCATTTACGAAAAGTAAGATATATTTCACCATTGATCTTGCATCTATTTATTTTACTGAAACTTTCATGCTAACATCATAGGATTATTCTAATTTTCAGTAGCTTGTCTTGCTAAAATAATGAAGTAAGCAATGGATCAAGAATAAAGTTTTCGTTTCTCCAAAATCTAGTGTTTCCTAGTTTGATAAACTCATATAATTATTTGATTTGTGTTCTCAAAGACTTACTGCTGCAGATGTGGAAGATATCCCCCTGTTGTAAGAACAGCGGTGCCAGTGGATGGTCGATTTGAGCACGTTATTCTCTCCTGCAATGCGACATCTGACCATGGTATTATATGGATTGAAAGAGAAGGCCAAAGGGCGCTGGATGTAAGCCTTCTGCTCCCTTAATTGACTACTGTGTCATAACATACTAGTTAGTATCATTTTCTTGTAATACTTAAGAAAATGGTGATGGTTTGTTTCAAGTAGAGCCTGACCATCACTATTTCACATCTAGGCGAGCAAAGATTTCAAGACAGACTTTTTTTTTTGTCTTCTCATGATCTCATGAGGGAGACTTTTCTGTTTCTTCTGCTTTGGTACTTTTAGCGTCGTCAGTTTGGCCATTATTCCGAAATGATCAGTGTTTGCAATGTAAAGTTTTTTGGCTGAGAAAACACAGTTTATGGTGAGTAAACATTTCAGGAGTAACGAATGCCATTGGAATTAACAGTCTTCTCCCTTTCAGTTGATGCTGGAGAATGAAAGTACCACAAAAGCACCTGAAATTCAAAGGATGGATGATCAGATCACCACAACGAGGGATCATGACGAGGAGCAGCAGGCAGCTCTGAGGCGTGCGGTTGCTCTAGGGGTTGCTGATGTTAACGTGCCATCGAGATATGGTACATTCAATGAAAATATAACTGCTGAAGCCGATGAGGCTTCCCCAATGCTCTCAGACAGTGGCAGGCGCAGGGCGATCTGGGACGAATGGATCAAGAGGATTTTCGAGAAGGATGAATCTGGACAAATGGTCCCACGGAGATGATCTTGACAGTCAAACCATCCTGAATTAGAATTAGAATTCTAGATAGCAGCAGGTGATCTTCCCACCTCTTTCAAGTCTGTTTTGAAACCTTGAAACGGTGACGGAAGGGAATTAGGAATTATCAATGTAGAGCAAGTAAAGTATTTAGATCAAGCAACTGAGAAAGAGCATACACCAATAATCAATCTGTAATTTTTCTCTCCGGTTGCAAAATTTACATGCCAGTAGCTGGGTCTGTGACGCTGATGATCTCCTGTAAAATCCATGTCTCGGCATGTTTTACAGAAACTTGGAAATAAATGGGGCAAACACATTAAGGACTCCTTTGAAATGTAAGATTTTCACATGAACCATATATGAATTTTCACATAATTAGTTCAATTTCATAGAAAAATATGAAATTTCCTCCATTCTAAATAAGGCCGGTTGACTGGCATTATTGTGTGGAAGTGCCATTGCCGGTGGGGCTGTGGCCTTGGATCCCTCTTGGGAACATAGAACAAATCTGCCGCCAAATTTGATTATTTTGACTAACAATTTCTTGAAATATTGGTGTTGAAAAAAACCTCTTTTTATTACAAATTTCGGCAACAAATCGCTTGCTGTGTCAAGCTTCGCAGGACTTGACCCGGCTATAGTTGTGATCTGGCATGCCATTGGCAGCCGCTCGCAGACGTCTTTGGAGGCATAAGCTGACGCCGTCCACGATGGCCCCACGCTGTCACCTCAAAATATTTTATTTGAAAAGTGCCGTCTCCCCGAGTTGTTTCCCGTTGACTTGACAGAAGCCGGCGCGAAGGCGCAAGATCTCTCGTTTCCTCGTCCTCCTCGGACGGTCAAGCTCCGCGCCCGCGGACGGAGGCAGACGCCATCCATGGCTGCCATGATCGCGACGGCGGCTCTGCCGACGGCAGCCCGCTCGGTGGCGGCGCTCCTCGCGGAGGGCGGCGGGGCGCCCGCGGACGAGCTGCGGCGGCTGGAGCGGAAGCTCTTCGCCGCGCGGAGCCTGGCCGCGGACGCCGAGGAGCGGGAGGGCCGCGACGCCGGCGCCAGGGACTGGCTCCGCGATCTACGGGACGCGCTCTATGGGCTCGGTGACGCCGTCGATGACTTCCGACGCTCCACCGCCGTGGCCGCCCGGCGGCAGCGGGAGGGCCGGAGATCGGTGAGCGCGTCCTCTGCCTTGTTGAGTCCTGTTATGCTCTGAAACCCCAATCATTCAAGCTAAAAAAACTCGAGCTACAAAAAGAAAAAAAAAAAAGGAAGAAGATTGAAACTAGTGAATTTAGTTGAATTTATATTGGACTCCTGATATTTGCAACTGCCAAGCCGAGGCGAGGGGGTGGCCGTATTTCGCATCTTGGCTAACCATTATTGTGCTGTGATATTATCCCCAGTGCCTAGAAATTATAACAAAACAGTCGCAAAAAAATATATAACAAAACAAAAATGAAACTCGACGAGGTTACAACTAATGGCATAACATTATAATGCAATTTTATCTAATCAAGAAATCATTTGTAGCAGAAACAATACTTATATGAAAACACTTGACATTTTGCCATGTCTTTTGTGGGTTACTAACATCATATATGATCTTCATGTGAACAGTTTCGACAGTTGTTTATGTTGCCATCCAATATCGACAGAATCCGGTACAAGACATTGAAAAACAGTGTCAACCGCTTGAATGAAAAAATGGATAGTATTCTACGGAAAGCTTCTGAACTGGAACTTGTAGCAGTCAATGTGGACGGACAGAATGGAATATCTGAATTTTCTTGGGAGGTGGTTCCGGATGATGATACTTTGGGTGATATTGAAAATGAGAAAAACAAATTGATTGATGTATTAACAGAAAGGAAGAGTGCAAACAGAGTTGTCACAGTTGTTGGGGGTAGCGGAACGGGTAAAACCACACTGGCATGGAAAGCTCATGGGGATCATCGTATAAGGAATGCTTTCAGTACTGTTGTGTGGGTGAGTGTCCTCAATGACTTAAATGACATTGGATTATTGTCTGCAATTGTAAGGGCTTCTGGTGGAAATCTCAAAGGAGAAGAAAACAGGGTGCAGCTTGAGGCCATGCTAGCTTCCATTCTTAAAGGAAGAAGGTTCTTACTGGTACTTGACAATGTACGCAGTCATCAAATTTGTGAAAATTCTCTAGAGTCCCACTGGCATATCTGTGGTCATGGAAGTAGAATTTTGATCACCACTCGTGATGAGAGTGTTGTCACAAAAGTTAGGGATGCTTACCGCTACCAGATCAAGGAATGGACCTTTCAGGACTGTTGGTCCTTGCTTTGCCGTCATGCTTGTCTGGATGAGAACCTTTATGAAAATACTTTGAGGAATATTGGAATTTTGATAATTCAAAAGTGTGGCAAGCTTCCAATGGCTGTGAAAATTATAGGTGCTGTCCTAAGAACGAAGGAACAAACCCAAGAGGCCTGGAAAAGAGTGTATGAAAATGAAGGATGGTCTCTCCAGAACATTCGAGATGATGTACATGGCTTAAACAGGGCCATCTATTTGGGCTACCATGATTTGCCATTGCATCTGAAGCAATGTTTCATTTATTTATCACTGTTCGCTGAAGGTTCTGTCATTAGGCAGCAGTTTGTCAGCCAGTTATGGATTTCAGAGGGTTTGATTGAAGAACAAGATAATTGTAGTCTTGAAAAGACTGCAGAGGACTGTTACAAGGAGTTGTTATCTAGAAATCTTCTGCAACATGAAATTGGAAATGAAGACATAACTAGATGCACAATGCATGATCAAATCAGACACTTTTTGCAGTTCTTTGCAAAAGATAAAATCTTTTCTGGTGAACTGAAGCCCAATACAAATGAAAGTTCCATTGAAGGGTTACGACATGTGTGGATTAGTAGTAACAAACTCATGACCACCATCGAAGACATAGGAGATGTGGCAAGTATGAAGACAGTTATTCTATACAAGAATCCAATGGGAAATCATGGCTTAGACAAGCTATTTAAGGGGCTCAAATATTTGCAGGTGTTGGACCTTGGTGGTACTGAAATTAAGTATATTCCGAGAACATTGGAATCTCTAATTCACCTTAGGCTGTTAAACCTTTCACTAACCCGGATTAAAGAGCTTCCAGAGTCCATTGAGTGTCTTATAAATCTTCAGTTCTTGGGTCTCCGGTTTTGTAATTGGCTGCATACTCTTCCATATGGAATTGGCAAGCTGCAAAATTTACGAAATCTTGATCTTCGAGGAACAAGCTTGCATCAAGTCCTACCAAGTTTGGTAGACCTGAAGCATCTCACCACGCTACATGGCTTCATTGTAAACAGTACAGCCAATCGTGAGGATGATCCGACTGGGTGGCCTTTGGAAGATTTAAAATCTCTAGATGCACTGAGAAGCCTCCAGATATTGAAGCTGGACAGAATTTTGTACTGTTCGACGATGCAAGGAAACCTGCTGGAAGGGAAGTCTCACCTTAAGGAGCTTGAACTATGTTGCAGCAATGATGATAGACATTCTCAAGGACAAGATGCGAAAACACTTAAAGACATATTTGATAAGCTTTCTCCTCCAGAATGCTTGAAATCTCTCAAAATAGTAAGCTACTATGGAAAACATTGCCCTGATTGGCTACCTAATCTCTCAAGCCTCCAGCGCCTTATTCTTGTTGATTGCAAATTTTGCGAGCATTTGCCAAACCTGGGCCAGCTAATTGAACTTAAGTTCCTCACCATAATCGGTTGCGCCAAGTTACTTACAATTAAGCAAGATTGTACAAATTTGATTCAGGCATTTCCTAAGCTACAGAAGTTGCACCTTAGAGACATGCCAAACCTTGAATCATGGACAGGTTTTACATCTGGTGATATGCCATCACTTGTGAAATTTCATCTGGAAAATTGTCCTGAACTGCGGTCCCTGCCATCAGGGCTCAGTTACTCAAAAGTCCTCACAAGCATGCAAGTACACCATGTTGATAGCCTGCAAGTCATTGAAAACTTGCCTGTGCTCAAAGAATTGAATCTTCAAGCCTGCAACAAACTTGAACGAATCTCAAATCTTCCATTACTTGAAGTTATGATAGTTACCAGTTGCTCTAGGTTGAAGCATGTCAATGAAGTCCACCTTCTTAGTCATGTTCGTATTGTAGATAGAGAAATAAGCCAACTTCCAGACTGGTTTTCTGCAAATGCCTCCACGCTCCAGACGCTCAGTATACTTGGTACTACAGAGATGCTTGAAAGGTTATTTCCTAATAGAGAAGACTGGGAAATCATTCGTCACATCAGCAAAGTTTATGCAAACTTACCTGATGAATCTCCATTCTTCACCTACACAAAGAGCTCTGCTGATTTCCATGTTGATCAAGGAATTGGAGAACGAGTAAGCCCGCCTGTTCTTTCAGCAGCTGGAATTGCACATGAAACTCTGAGTGTTTCACTTGACAGTACTTTACGAAGGACCATTCGAATTGTTGCGAACAGAGCACCTGTAATCCAGACATCAACTGTGAAAAGGGCGATGAGACGCTACCTTGTTCCATATCTTATCTCAGTTATCATTGTTATGCAACTTCTTTGGTATTTGCTGCGGAATAGGACATACAAAGAAATTTGGCTTGTTCAGGCTCTTTTTATCTTCTTCACAACAGTTATCTTGCTGCTGCTTGTATTTCTTGACTGAGGATTTTCTATTGTCTGATTGTGATCAGGTGGACATAGTTTCATCCTCTGCAGCATTGCATGTGCATTGTATGCCAAATGTGTTTAGGGTGAAAGAACCTAAGGAAACATCACATGTGTGCAAAACAAATTTCATGAACATAAAGTTACTCCTTGTTTCGTTACATTATTTATGTAATGTGTGAATGTATCTTCACCTTTTTATGGTCTTGCTGGTGATGTATGCCTTGAGAGGTATATCAATATTCATTACAACAAATAGGTATGCTATAAAAATGTATCTCATGACGAACCTAATGATACTTATTTGATACTCTCTCCGTCCTAAATTATAAGTTACTATGGAGTCTTTCAGTTTCCCAAAATATAAGTAGTTCTTACTTCCCGATATAGTTTCTCTCTTTCCTAACACTTTTATATCTTTCCCCTTCGTTTTCAGTACATCTCACTTTTTCAATGTACTTAATTCCTATGCTCAAACCCAAAATGGCTTATAATTGAAACGGAGGGATTATCATAAATATCGTTGCTTTTATATAAATTTGGTTATTCATAAAAATGATCTTACTTGGGGCAAATTTAGATTGGTAATCTTTATGAAGAGAGGGAGTAAAATGTAGGAATATGTAAATGCTACTGTAAAAGCTATTT
The DNA here is from genome assembly GCA_001602315.1 of Zoysia pacifica. Taxonomy (NCBI): domain Eukaryota; kingdom Viridiplantae; phylum Streptophyta; class Magnoliopsida; order Poales; family Poaceae; genus Zoysia; species Zoysia pacifica. The sequence continues at coordinate 125,459 of BCLH01000441.1, forward strand.
TTCGCTAGCATTTTAAATAAGCAAAAGCTATTACACAAGAAAACAAGTTCTGAGGACCTATTTCAATATGAGCACTGCAGTCGCATTCTTGAAAGAGCTTGATTTTTTTGTATGAAAATCACATATGAATTTCAAGACTTCGCATCTTGTCCAGTAGATTGCCATGAGGGATGTCTCATCATCCTCCCTGTGCGCAGCACACCCTCTGATCAAACTCATGGTGCGCTGCCAACCTATCTAAATCTCTTACGCCCTCCGATGGCGGTTAGGGTTTTGAATTTTGGTGTGGAGTTGGCAGTTCGCACTGCTAATTTGATTTGTAAACTCAAAATTATCATATTTGTGGATTCCTGATTTATTATAACAAAGTGAACTTGATCTATTTATTATTAATATAAATGCGCACTTCCTATTAAAGCATATACACCTGAAATGCAAACTGACCAACTGGGAATAATCCCAAAACCAGGAGTCAAAACTGCATTCTTGGATGGCATTAACCATTGGTGAAATGGCGCAAGTGCAACCTGGTTACTACAGCTACTTACCCTTGACAAGTTATTGAAAATAAAGGATCTGAATAATTAGACAACAAAACCATGTACATCCGATTTCAAACGGGAAAAAGCAAATGTGACATTATTTCTTTTTTGTCTGACTACAGAGTTTTATCATGACATCAATATGTAGTTGACAATAAAAATATAAGGGCAGCAACAAACAGAAGAAATGTGAATAGACGATCAATTCTCATCCATGGCGTACTTTTGGGTTGACTAATTTGGACGCTGCTGCTTATAACTTCATCCGTAGTGAAAGCATCCTCAACTTGTGGAGCAACAGGCATCGTGAAGCTCGGCGTGCTGTGTAAAGATTTTGCAAGAGATCTTGGACTCCTGTGAATGTTTCCACTGCTTTTAGTGTAGGAAAAGTAGAAGGAGCCATCTGGCAGATTTGTGTATACATGATCAGCATTGTGGATGACAGACCAATGTCGGGCAGTAGCGGAGGAGCAGCTATCAAGTAGCACCTCACTGCCAATGATCTCTAATCTCCGGAGCATGAATGGTATCTCCGGCTGCAGCCATTGTGGGAGTTCAGCTGAGTTCCTGTCATTTAAAAGCACGGTGTGCAATGAAGGGACATCTTGCACAACATCCAAAAGCAAGCAGTTAATTACTTTTAAATCTTCAAGCCTTCTGAGGTTTGAGATCATCTTCAGCTTCCTGTTCTCACGAATTTCGAGTTTTTTAACTGAAGGTAAGTTTTCAATTTCTTCCAGGCTATCAGCATGTTCTATGTGCAAATTGGTCAATGCGATACAATGTTTGAGACATCTAGGGAGTGAATCCAACTTGGGACATTCAACAATATTGAAATTCATGAGTAAAGGCATATCTCCTTCTTCAAGGCCAGACAGTGACTTTAGGTTGCTCATCTTTCTGATGTGAAACTGCTCAAGCTTTGGAAACGCCACCCCATTATCTGGAGTCCCACGAATCTCAGGGCCAATACAAGTTGACACATTTGAACCACTTATCACTAAGAATTTTAGATATTTCATCTGGCCAAGAGAAGGGAGAACCTGGCAATGCAAGCAACCGTTAAGGGTCAATCGCTGCAGTTCTCGTAGATGAGATGGGTCTAGCCAAGATGGGAATCCATGGCCATAATAATTTTGTAGCTTGACAGAGATAATTGAAGGTCCTGGCTTGAGTGTCTCAAACACATCTTTAATATTCCAGGCCCTACTAATTTCCATTGTTCCATTGTCAGCGCTGCAACATAGCTCTAGCTCTTTGAGATGACTATTTGAGTCTAGCGCTGATTGTGTTGTGTGTTCCCATGTTTTGTCTAGCTTCAGTATCTGGAGGCTTGTAAGGTTAGATAAGGAACTCAGTTCTTGAATTGACCAACCATTTCTGCTCCCTGTACCACCTGGTCTCACAAAAAAACCTTTAAGGCATTTCAGATTTCTCAAGAGAGAGAATTTGAATTTCACCTGATTTAGTCCAGCTCCTGATATGTCCAGGGTTCTCAACTTTACAAGGCGTCCAACGGATTCCGGGAGAACACACAGACGAGTGCAGTTCTTGAGAATTAAGAACTGCAGCATTCTTAGATTCCCAATAGCTGCTGGAATTTCTCGAACTTGGGTGTTTGCAAAGCTAAGATATCTAAGATGTATCATCCTTCCCAAACTCCCATTAATGCACTCAATCTGTGTATCCTGAAGGTCTAGAACTCTTAAGTGTGTGAACTTCTGAAAAATATCACCAAGCGTCCTGTCATTTAATCGACTCCCAGACAGGATGACTGTCCTCAAGCTCCTCAGTTTTTTAATACTGTTTTGTATGGCTTCTACACCTCCAGCTGTAATTGATAAGCGGAAGGGTTTCAACATATCACCTATATCTTGAGGATTACCAATAAAGTTTTCATCCTGTGACTGGAGAAGTGCAAATGATCTGAAAAGATGAGGCATCTTTGCTCCCTCCGCACCACAAGCATCATTTTCTTGCAAAAGAAGGCCCTTTCCTATCAGCTCCTCATAACAACTTCCAGCTACATCCTCAATTGTTGTATGTGACTGTTGTGCTGTATTCTGCGGAGGCATAATAAACCCCTCTGCTATCCACTGTTGGGTGATGCGCTGCCGATCAATCACAGACCCTTCTGGGTATAATGAGCAATAAAGAAAACACCTCTTCAGGTAATACGGTAACTTCAGGTAGCTCCTATTAATAGCATTTCTTATCCTTGAAGAAATGCCACAGAAATCACTGGCGCAGATCTTCTCCCAGTCATCTTCCTTAGGTTCCACATTCCTTAGATGGCATGCAATTCCTCTTATAGCCATAGGAAGGCCACTGCACTTTTGTACAATTCGCCTCCCAATATCTTGCATGTCTCCAGTGCTCTCATCAAGGAAAGCCCTTGTACGAAGCAGACACCAACCATCGTCCTCATTAAGCCCCTTCACACGGTGAAGATGAACTGCCCCTATCCTCCTTGCAACACGCTCGTCCCGGATTGTTAGAAGGACCCGACTGCCAGGTCTGCCATGCTGTGCTTGAATCTCAAGCCGCCTGTCCCAAACATTCTTCCTCACATCATCAATGACCAGTAGAAACTTGTTACCTTGTAACCATTCACGCAGCTGTACTTGTTGTCTTGCAGTCTCATCTTCGCTGAACCTATCACCTGACCACATTGCTAGGCGCCGCAGGTCTTTGGAGAAATGAACCCATACCCTGATGTCAAACATAGCTTCTGCCTTGTGGTATACCTTTCTTGCAAGAGTGGTCTTGCCAACCCCAATTGTTCCAATAATAGCAAACAAATTACGATTAGGAATATCTTCTCTATTTAGTAGTCCGATGAGACTGTCAGAGTCATTTTCCACCTCTCTACCCACAATATCAGGATCTAGATCTGGACCAACATTAAGATCCGGTTTTGTTTGATCCTCAGTCACAGGATTTAATGGATTAATATAGAGCATGGCACTCTCCAATTCAATACCATCCAGTTTCTGATTCAGCTCACGTATATCACTAACAATTTTATAATCAATACTAACATCTATGCAGCACTTGAAAACAGATGAAGGATTGCATTCCTGTACATAGAAGAAAATATTTATTTTCTCACCAGAATTGCTTGGGATGAAATTTAATGATGAGATGAAATATGCAGGTTTGGAAAATTGCTGTCTTAGGGAAATTAATGAGCAACCAGTTCATGGTGTCTATCATTCAGCCAAAATTAACATTGGGCTTCTCACAGTTGACATTGGCCATGCAGGCATTGCTACTTAAAAGTCATGACAGGTTATGTCTATGATATAAAAATTATGTTAGTCTTGCGCACTTGGCCAACAGTTAAGAATCAGTTGACTTGCCACACATGACTGTTGGGACAGCTCAACCCATCCTTCAACAAGGTGGTAACACTACTAGTGCACAAATATATTCTTGAAAAATAAAACCTAATCACTACAAAAATAATGTTCCACACGTCTTCCAAGCTGCTAGCCTGTGATAAATCAAGTAAGCGGTGTTCTACATTTCTACTTTCCATGCCGTGTGAATCTCTCTAACGTCCATAGAGTTGAGAGAATTACAAGGAACAAATAGAGACAACTGTTAAAATCTCACAGATAACATTTTGCTACATTGTGCTGTCTGCAAAATGAAAAATGAATCACCTGACCTGTAGTTGTGATGTTTGGAGTCTCTCCTTTTCAATCCTACAGCGGTCAATTATGTTTTCTGCCTCATAAGTGATTTCTTTCAACTTCTTCAGCCAATCTTTGGTGGTTTCATATTGCTTTACTGTCTTCTCTGCATCACTTATGATAGCTTCCATACTCTGAAGTTTTCCAGTTAGTTTGCTGATCTCATTTTTGACGCACAGAACGTTGGCAACATCATCAGTGGCTAAACTGACAAGTGATCTGATAACTTGCTTTGTGACCTCAGATATGATCATCTCCATCACAACTCACTTGAGGTGTTCAAATATTCTTACACTGCAAAGAACCAAGCATCATTGTGTTAGAAAAAAGAGAGTATCCTCCTGCTATTCGCTGAAGGGGAGCCCTGGCACAGCGGTCATAGGTTCGAGTCCTAGAAACAACTTCTTGTAGAAAATGCAGGGAAAAGCTGCGTACAAAAAACCCAAAGTGGTCGGACCCTTCCATGAACCATGCGCATGTGGGAGCTATATGCACCGGGCTGCCCTCATGGCATCACTATCATTGGGACCCAAGCAAAACTATAAACTTGCAGCATCCTCCTGCTGTTCACTATCATTGAGAACCAAGTATAAGTACTCACCTCCAGTTTTGAATTGTTCAAGTTGATTAGTTCCAATTTGAACTAACCAATGTCAAGAATGTAAAACCGGAGGGAGTATAAACTTGAGCAATCAGCTTCATTAAACAAGCTATATTTCATCGAAATTATAATCTGTGCTTTTGAATTAGATTACCAGAATACCAACACAGTACAATGAAAAATGTTTAAAAGACAAAAAAATGACATGTTTTTTGCAACTCACAAATTGTTGGAGACATAATATAAGAGTCCTTTTAAAATAGACCAAATGATGTTTTTCACCTCCTAAGAGGTTAGACATGAATTCAATCTCGGTCGTTGATTTATATAAGGAAACATGCCCTTGATTACCGTCACCTACCAAAACTCACAAATTACTTTCCAAATTGAATTATAAATTAATTAATAATTGTTGAAGAACTTTTACCTCTTAGGAGGTAAAAGAACAATTTAAGCCTCGAGATCAGCATAAATAAACGGTCCACATTCATTTGGGTCTATTTTAAAATCTGCCTAATATAATGGCATGTTGTTGAAATATAGAATCAAAAGAAACAGGAAGAACCCAATGCTCGATTGTGCTGGTTGGAAAGGCATGTGATTAAATCTACATCCGATTTCCACTTGCAATTGGAAGCAAGTACATTTATACAGATTTATCTTCATAACTCTGCTTTCCTTTAGTTATTTCAAGCTGATATGCGTGGGAGTCCATTTTGGTGATGTCGACAAATGTATGGCTAGCCTAAAACTTCCTTCGGGTCAACCTTCACCAGAATTTCAGAAACACTTCTGGGCTCCTACGCTAGCCTAAATCATCCAGCAAAAGAATTTTTCCTAGACCCTCTAGAAATATTCTAGTTTCGCCAAAGTGCCCTCGGAATCCTCAATTCCCAACAAACAAACATTTTTAACAGCAAATCCCGCAACAAATTTTGGTGGGACGCATCAGAGATACTAGGCTGCATCGTGAATACCTTTTGGAAACCTTGAAGGCCGTAGTAATGCACCTCCAACCTCACCCGAATCTTGATCCTGGAACTCGGAAGGAGACGCTGAAGATTCAAAGGCGACAGCTTTCGCCGGACCGACCGACGTGGAGCCTGAACGCCGTCCCGCGGGAGTAGATCTTGGGAATATCGCCGCTGCGCAATGCAGCAAGCGGCAGACGCGTCGTCGTCTTCGCCGCAGCTTCCATCCGGGTCGCCTCGCGGCATCGCCTGCACTTTTTTATGCTCGAGTCGTCGGGCGGGTGCCGGCGAGGAAGCGAGCTGTCAGAAAATTCTTCAGTTGACGAACTAGGTGTGAAAATTCACAGTCAACCCCCTTACGTTTCATATTTTTGGCAAAGATTGAGGACCTAACTGGTGTACGATTGTACTAGTATGAAGAAATTTACTTTTGGGTTTTATATCAATCCACCGAATGTGCAATAGCTCGGCAAATTTTTTAAAAAAAAAACAGCTGCATTTGTTCTTAATCAACTTTTCTTGCCGACGAGTAGCCACGATATCCAGCATAAGCGGTGTTTTTAGCACACTGATACTGCAAACCGGCCTTTTTTTTTTTTAAAGAAAACTACAACATAAACTCGTATTATGCCAAAACAGAGTGAAATTAGCATGTGGATCTGAATAGTATATCTCAAAATTTAAAAAGTGATCATGATATGTATCAAATAAATCTAATTAATTATGGAAAAGTTCCAAAAGACCCATGTGCATCAAGCAAGAAGTAAAAATCAATTCATAATTCGCAGTCTATGGTTCCGTGCAGTAAAATAAACTAATCAAATCTCATTAGATCATGTTCTCATGAAAGTAGAAGTTCAAAAATAAATGAAATTTCTCATGCTACCAAAATTAGAGCTGGAATTTCAACTCTTACATATGACTGATTGGGTAGAGCTTTTAAATTGGTTGTACTTCGGTTTGTAGGAAAATACACTGTAGCATAAGATAAGAAAAATAGAGTGTACACTGAAGAAGCTATGAAAATAGATTTATGCAGCTCATGTGAGCCATGTAAATCGGAGCCTGAGCAAATGCCTTAAATATGTTAACTGATTTCTTGGTACCAATGGACATAGACACAAGTGCATCAAAGAGGGGAAGGCAAGATGACGCCAATGTATGCGATGAAGATGGGCGAGGATGTTGAGGAGCAGGCCATCCGAAAAAAGATCTGTTGACCAGGTCAGTGTCTGTACTCAACGCACTCCTTGAAAATTGAAAGATAGAAGGCAAACATCTTACATGAAGAGAGGTGTAATTTAATAAAAAATACTCTCTTCGATTTTAAATTATTGACACCGTCGATTTTTAAAATTAACTTTGATTATTCATCTTATTAAAAAATTATTCAAATGTGTAAAATTTTATTATTATTTGATTTATCATTAATAAAATTTAAATTATGACTAATAATTTTACACGTTGGAATAAATTATTTGAATAAAACGAATGATTAATGTTGATGTTAAAAGTTAACGGTATCAATAATTTAAAACCAGAGAAAGTAGCTTGAATGAAATAACACATTCAATATTAGCTTCATTAAAATCACACTTTCAACATTGAATGAAATAACATATCGTTATTACAACACTATATATTATTTTTGTCTTTGGCAATAACATGAATGCACAAAGCAATACCTGCTATCAATATTTTTGTGAAGATACATAATATA
>BCLH01000441.1:133000-163379 GCA_001602315.1 Zoysia pacifica
ACTTTATTTTTAAAAAAACATATGACATTTTCACAATATTAATGAAAAATTTATATTAGGAAATATAATAAAAATTTCCAAAATTATTTTTAAATATTTAGTTTTTTAGGAAAAATCATTAAATATTTTTTCACATTTCTCTTAAATACTTAGTTTTCTAGTTTTTTTTTAAAGTGCGGTATAATATTTTTTAAAGACATCATGAATAAATTTCACAAAACTGTATGAGTAAATTTTTTAAACTCATACTAATATGAGTAAATTTCACAAAACTATATTTTGTGATAATTTTGAGTATAAAATCTAGAGTTTTGTGATAATTTTAAGTATAAAATATATAGTTTTATGATAAATTATATACAAAATTTGTAGTTTTTTTATGAATTTAATATAAAATTTGTAGTTTTTTAAAATTATAATTTAAATCTGCAGTTTTGTGATAATTTTAACAAAATACATATAGTTTTGTAAAATTCTTAATATTGATATCAGCTACTTCCATCTACTCATATGGTTGGCAAGTCAAGAAGCTAAAACAGGGCAAAAATAACATATGGTGCTATAATAACATTATATTAATATTGAAAATACTATTTTGGCGAAGCAAAAATCTAGCCATTCGGCGACGCAGAAAAATCGCCATACAAATCTGATGGAACCTGCCGCCGGAGACTCCAGCGATCCGCCGGCGCCGGCGCCCCCGGAGGATCCCTCTCCGGCAGAAGCCTCGTCCTCGCCGCCCTCCGCCGCCGCAGTCGCGCGGGAGGTGGCGGCGGCGTTGGAGACCGTGGAGCGGGACGCCGCCGCCATCGCCAGCAGCTACGCCTCCTTCCGCGTCGCCCTCTCCAATGTATGTGCTCTCTTTACTCCCGAAACGCTGGTCGTACCCTCGAGTTCTCTCCTACTCTACTCTGCGTTGTTAGTACTGTTACTACGGTTCACTGATGGATGAATTGTGCTTGATGCTACGCGACGCGCGGAAGAAAAAAAAGGTCACCTCCACGTCGGCGGAGAACATTGAATGCCTGGGAGATGTCGTCGGCCGGAATCCGGTGAGTACATGGAGTGGTAGTCGAATGCCGTGATTTTCTTTTACCGTTGTAATTAGGAATGTAGGATTCTGTAGTCTTCTCGTATGAGTTTGTATGGCGCATGATCTCTTCGACATTTGGGATATCTGGACATTACTTGGCTTATTATATATATTTTTTTAACTTATTACTGTGTTTTGCAGCACTTGAAGCATCTTCAAAGGGAAACAAGTACATCAATTCGTGCTTGAGGTGATTATTTTGAACTAATGTTTATAAATCCATTTGGCTTGGACCCATTCAATATGGTACTCTAGAAATGTCATTATGTTAGAAAAAGGAGAATAAATTCATTTCATTGCAAGAATATTGCGTTTTTTTATGTCTTTTCAGCGGTTAATCTATTTTCGTGCATTTTCAGCTCTTGCTTGAACTCTTTTTATTTACATATGCTGCAGGTTGAATGAGGAAATGAGAGGCCTGGAAAGCCTAGCTTTGCATCTGTATCCTTTTCTTCTTATTTCCTGATAGTGTGTAGTCCAATGTGTAATCCTAGGACAACTGGCAAAAGACATTTCGTTTGATTCGTACCTACGGCCTATTGGGTTCTATAGTAGTTGACCACTCTTCATTCGAGCTTACTTGTTAAGGCTTAATTTTCTGTGAAAGAAAAACTCTGCGGAAGAATGTTGATTCATTAGATTTGGCAGTCAATCAGTTGCTTCGACTCCCCTAGTTAATGCTTATAATCAGTGGTTTGTACAAGGTAACTACTGCTGCAAGTCTGAAATTGCTTCTGGGTCACTTTCTTTTTGTCTTTCCTTTTTTTTTTTGTAAATGGTTCTTACATGCCTACGCAATGTTTTTATTTAAAAATGTGGAAAAATTGCTAAAGCAAAATAGCAATTACATACTACAGCACATGCGCCTCTAATGGTAGGCCCATTGTTGTAATAGGTTTTGTCAACAGCTAAAGCTCTTTTATGCTCCTTAATTGTTTAGTTTTGACATAATCACATGGTACTTAGTTTTTCCTCCACTGTGATGTGTGTTTACTGATTCCTGCATGAATTTGTATTGGAATCAATTCAGCAAACACCTGTCAGACCATTAAGTTGAAAGACATTTGTGAAGTGGGTTGCACCAGTGAACGGAGCTCTCCCTTTCCGTGGCGTGAAGAAACACACTTAATTGTTGATTTATTAACTTGTACATCTTAGATGTATTTCAGAACAATAGTGTCTGTTGAGAATGATTCTACGCACATCATCCTTGTTTATCATCTAGAATTATACCGGTAAAATGGTCGTTCAACCAATAAACCAAGGCCACAAGCTGATTATTCTTTGTAAACAGGGAAATATGGGAACAAAGAACTTCTTGTTGTATCTTTGCTCTGCCATTAGCTTTTTCTTATCTCCTTCCTGTATTTTTTTGCATTGGTCTATTGTGATTATTAATCTTTATGCCGTGCTTAGATCTGGATGTCTCTTCTACTCTCCCAGAGATTTTATAATATTGGTAGATGAATATTAATAGCTTAAAGGGAGATATTTTATAAAGTTAACATGAAAATGAAAGACCATACTGGCTTACCTGCTTTTAGTGTTGTACTGTGCTGATTTCGTGAGAAGTTCCCTTTGCTGCCTTATTCTTATCTTGCAGGTGCACACAGTTTCCATGTCCTTCTGGTGTCATAGTTATGATTATCGGATCTGAAAGTATCTCTATGAAGTTTTCTAGCATGGTATGTGGCTTTGCAAATGTCGAGTTAATGTCAAGGGCGGATTCAGTTTTAATCATTGGTGAAGCCAAATGAGGAAATCAGCAGGTAGGCTCCATTAGACAATGGTGTCAGGTTTGAAGATGAAGATTATTATAGTAAGTGATACGGATTGTTGGTTTATTCGTACACAAAAATGATTGCTAGGAACTAGTCAATTCCTTTTCAATTAGTCTCTAAATGCTACATGATTATACAAAAAAAGATTGACGGGCTGGATATGTCAAGTATTCAGTTAGTGCTCTGAGCTTTGTACTCCCTCCGTCCCTTTTTATTTGACGTTTCAGGAGTGAGCAAGGGAATTAAGAGGGGTGAAAAAGGTGGGATGTGCTGAAAACGAGGAGGAAAGAGATAGAGATAGAGATAGAGATGTGTTGGGAATAGAGAAAGGTGTATTGGGATGCGAGGATGACAAGTAAATTAGGAAAACTTGAGGAGGCTAGGATGACAAGTAATATGGGACGGAGGGAGTAACTCTTTAGGGGATCACATTCGCTTCACAATTATTTGTCTAGTTACAAGGAGCTAAAACATCTGATACGTGCTTTCAGGATTCGCTCTTCACTATCAGCTATCCATATACTACGGTTGACGTCATTTGAATTCCTGGTTCCAGGTAAGGCTGCTTCATCAAAAAAGAGATGTGAATAATTATGTAAAGTTTCATGTGCCTTGGTGCGCCAATACCAGTTACAGTTTCCAGATATAGTAGAGATGCTCATCTTCAGAGTACAGCATGGTTTTAATGCTCAGATATAAACTGGTGTATACTAGCGTGATTGTTAATTTCATTAACTTTGTGTAAAAGGTTATTTCTTATTCCAAAGATGAAAAAAAGGCATAACCTTCAGGATTTTGTATAATTCTTTGATGCCTATCAAACTGGACTGTATTTTGCCATTGAAAATTCTAATCCATTTGGAGAAATTTCTATCAGTACAGGCATCTTATAAACAACCCAGGTTGCACAGATGTTTGAATGTCTTCTTAGCTTATAGTATAAAACTTGAGAAACTATCTGATGGACTGACTTTATTGTGTTCTCTCTCATGAACAATAAATTTTAAATGCCATGTGATGCTAATAAACAAAAATATATGGACAATGAAAAACAGATAAAACGAAGCATATTAGACATATCTAGTAAGTGATCTCCGTGAACATTTTATAGCAAAAAATCTGTCTTTGCAGGTAGCCTCCTGAAGAAGTTTACCGGTGCAGCAGGCACCTTGTGGCGAAATCGAGGGTGCCTCATCAAGAAGAACCCGAGACAGAGTGCAATCACTTGGAATGGGGTAACATACAATACTACTGCAGTGATCAAGCAAAATATCAGGAACATAGCTGTTGCCCTTGGGTCCCTCCAGCTCAGCAGCGACTGCAGTCTCTCTCCCTGAGTGGCGATGTCCCCAACAACTGTCTGTATCCTTCCAGCAACATGCCGTAACCGGTCATATCTCATCCTAATTTGATCTGGGCTCTTTGTTGTTGGGAATGTGTCAAATTCCTCATCAAGCTCATCTGGGAGAGCAACATCTGCATAAGATATTCTTGTGTTCATGTGTGGTGGGAAGCATGGCCGAAACCGGTAACTCCACAACCCTATCAAGAACATATAGAGGAAAACTGTGGGAAGAATAAGTTCTGGATAGAACACAAGCATGATAAAGAGCACATGAACCAAGACAGTGGTGACTGGGTTTTTCCACTGGCAGACATCACCAAACCACTTTCCTGCAGCAATGGTTCCATGGAAGACTTGCATAAGGCGGAAGAAGTTAGCTTTGCTCCTACGCATGCTCCACAGATGAGAGCGGGTGTCTGACATGAACTCAACCACTTCCCTGCGGACTGGTGGCTCCATGCGACCCAGGCGCTGGGCAACAAGCTGCACAGCCTGGTAGCGCAGATGTTCCTGCTGGAGTATTGACAGAGGTTGTGCATAATGCATCTTGGGCAAAAGGGGCCGGGAATATGTAAAGAGCACATTGATCAAGGATCTGGCTGAGAACCGGATGGCAAGGTGCAATTCACCCATCTTTTTCACTCCTGATGGGTGTAGGACAAGCAATGGGTATGTATGTGTGTATACCCGTCCAGTCTCAAGGGTTGAAAGTCGGATTCGTACTTTCCCAATGGGCTTATCCATATGACTGTGGGAACTATGATTGCTGTCTCCATTTAAGTGGCAGTTGTCAAACAGACCAATGTTAATTACTGTTCCATGATCAAAGACTTCCCATGTATACTGCTCGTTGAATCGAGGGTTCAAGTTGTCAACTATAGTGCGTGTCCGCACCCATTTCTGACCATACTTGGCAACACAATATGCATCGCATGACCCCCGTTCATTCCTGGTTTTTGTTGGGTTGAGACCGTGTGCACTTAGAATACCAAGTTCAAGCAATCCGATTGGTGGCTTCCACAGCTGTTTCATTGTTGGCCTGAGATCGCTGCAATACTGAGTGGACTCATCTAGCACATGATAACCACCTTCAAGGCAAGCACGAAGGTGTATCTTTGCATAGAATTTGTCTTCTTTTAGCTTGTTCACATCAATCAGTCCTGGCCTTCTGAGATCAAACCAAACAGGTCTTACTGGCTTGTGATCAGCCCGCTTTTGAAGCCTCATCAATGGTATGATAGTTTCACCAATCACTTCATCTTTGTTAGGTCCAACACGATCTTCAACCGATATGATCAAGTCCTCCTCAAAAGGCTCCGCTGCGACAAACATCAGTTCATCATTCCACATAAAGTTTCTTGTTGGTGAGCGAACTTGTCTTGTCTTCAGCACCTGATGGCCTAGCCTCACCTTTACAAAGACATCAGGTATGTGGTTTTCCATTGGGATTATGTCATGTGCCTCAATTACATTGACCCTCACGTACCACATTTTTGGTACAGGATACACCTTCCCACAGATATAATTGTGAAGACGGGAATCAACAGGTGTTGACCCTGCATGGATAGCACTCGGGAAGCATTCATCTGCTTGAGTTCCAAACCATACAGCAAGCATCAGCTCTCCTCTGTCCCTCATGCCATCCTTGCCCATAAGACGATACCACTCTGGTGCCAATGGGCTGTCAGGAGGGACCCTTAAAGGTACTTCGTTCAGATCAATCATCACCCGGCCAACATAGTCATCCCTAATGACATCCTTATCCTTCACAACAACATCAAGTGTGGATGACTGCAAGACTTCCTTAGGGAATGCAAACACCTCATCCCATTCAGGCCTCTGGTTTTTCTCAAAGTACTTTGTTTTCATTTTGTAATTTCCAAGGTGCACCTCGACATAGGGATCGAGACTCCCAGTGATGTCCATGTTAGGCAAGTCCCGGGCCTTGACCACACGCACAAAGAGGAACTGCATCTTTTCAACAAGATCATATGCGCCAGCCTTCTCACCAGGAATTACCCGGCCACCAATGACACGCCCACCTCCAAGTGTTGGGCTTGTCTCCTTCAGCTGAAAGTCAACAGGCTGTTGTGTGCCTGGAGCATACATCCTTTGTACCTGAGGCTGAGGAGCTCCACTTTTATTCCCAACCGCAGAGAAGGTTCTCTGTTGCTGGTCTCTGTAAGAACCTTGAGAGTAGTACTGCTGTCCAGTCATTGGTGCAGGACGTTGCTGTTCCCTTGGCAGATGCTGGAATTGCCTCACTTGATTTGGTCTGGTCTCTTGGAGTGGGTTTGGAAAAGAATTGGCTGCTGCCTGTTCCTGTGCAGTGGTAGGCGTGCTTAACATATCGAATTCCGGACCTGGAGCGGACACTCTTACTGATGGATCATCAGTCAGGAAGACTCTCAGGCCAAGCTCTCCGCGTGCACGTGATAAGATTGTGCGCTTCTCCAGAGGATAGTGCAGGGGTGAGGCATCAGGTTGGGTGACAAAGGATGTACCCGAGATGCGAACCTTGCCAAGGCATGCCTTGGAATTGCTGGCACGGTTTGCATGGTACACATAGGAGTCAAGATGTAGTTCTGGGAGGCGGGATGGGTCAGATATGTTGAAATAAAACTGCTCGTTCCAGACAGGGTTGAGGTCCCCGTCTTTGATGGCTGTGCGGAACTTCTGGTCATCAAACTCGACCTCGACAAAAGCATTGGCTGTGCCCTGCTCTTTTGGGAGAAGGTCATGAGCACTGAGAACTTCGACACCAAGTTTAAGATTGCTCATCTTGATCCTCCACTGGATTGTGTAAGACCGTCGAGATGAACGTTATTTCTGAAATAAGAACGAATGTATTAGAAATCTTTGATGCGGAAACGGAGGTAACATGACTGTAAGTTGTAACTACCACTTAAAATATTCAAGTAGAGGAGAGTTGTATCAATAGGGAGTTGTTTGGGAAAAGTATATCTTAGCTGATTCTCACAAGTTTTTCCATGGTCCCAAGGAATCAAAAGTTGTTAAAAGCATCTCAGGTACTCAAGGACGAAAAAGGTCTTGTGTAGTAAGAGTAGAATAGTATGCGGGAAGTTTCATGTTCAACTTCAGGTTTGAATAAACATTGGAGCTGATGGCCATATGTATTGAGCTCAAGTCTTTGGAGAGTATCAATCTTATTTGGACAATTTCAATTACTATTGAACAATCCTTCGCATATCAATATTGAGCATTCAAAAAAAACTTCTCAGGCGACACTTTTCCGTTGCAGTACAAGCAAGATTGACGCCATTTGTGATGCATGCTTCGTCAGAAACCGAAACTCAGGCTTAAGGACAAATTTTAAATCCAATTCAGGTGGTGGCATGCATTAGCATTGTGTGCTGATACAAGCTGTTACCATCAAGGCCATTTTGTGGCCCACATGAGATTGCCGCGAAAGGGACAGACAACCAGAACTCCTTTCTAATTGGGACTGCCACTGCGGCCACACAACCTGGCTGCAATTGTTGACGAGAAGTATCACAAACTAAACTCAAACTTCTTAACAATTGTACGATTTACTACGAATACGATGCGCAATGATACAACTTCTTTTCGGTGACTCTAACAGGGAAAGAAGATAATTCATCCAGTATAAATGAAGCATCATCTGGATCTTTTCGGTTGAAAGAAACGTAGGTAGATGATGGAACTCCCACGGTCATGGATGGGTGTCAACATGGTCAAGTTCTCCATGATATGTTTGCTTCCACCCATCACCTAGTGCCAGAATCAATGCTCAAATCCGTATAAACACCGTACCATACGTATTTAATTATCTGTAGACTTGCTACGCAAATTCAGAGACGTTGTCTTACCTAAGAAACACGTCACTTGTCGTTATTTTTTTACTACATTCGTTCTAAAATTTAAGCATTTTTAAGTTTAAAAAAAGTTAAATTATTTTAACTTTTACTTAATAATATCTAGAAAATTACCTAATTTCTAATGTAAAAATATACTTTTTTATGAAAATTTATTTGATGATGAATTTAAAAAATATAATTTTTATATAATAAAACATTATTATTTATATACTATTAGTGATAAAGTGATAAAAGAGTAACTTTGACCAGCTTAAAAATACTTATATTTTGTAAGGAAGTAAGAGAATATATGCTCTGAATTGACCAACTCCATAACCCTTTTAGCGGTATATTCCTGAGGACGGGATCTTCCTGCATCGCCCTGTTCTATCACACGTCATGGTGCGTGACTCGAGAGAGAAGTTGGGCGAAGAAAGAAAGAAACACAAAACCGCTAACCCGTCGCCTCTCTCATCCGGCTGGCCGATAAAACCAGTTGATTTATTGTTTTGCTACAGCCACTAAGTTCAATTTTTTATTAAAAAAATTAGTCACCGGTGAAACCGAGCCGGTTTTCACCGGTTCGTGAACCTGGTGACTACCGGATTCTCTCTGTTTTATCGATCACCGATCACTGGACAAACAAAAACTTTGTGGATGCTCGAGAGAGACATATAGAAAGGCTCTGCAGATTCTGGAGGATAGGTTCACTTACCTTGCGACTGGAGAAGCAGCCAGCCCTTGCGACGTTTCAAGCAGCAGCTGCGTTCAAGCCGGCGACCAATCTCCCCTCGATTTCAAGGAAGAGAGGCGACGACCGACGACGAAAAAAAACCGGAGAGGTGGGGTAACTAACTACTAGTAACTAGCTAGCTTTCTCTGGTGACGAGAGGTGAGAGAGCACAATCACTGGGCGCTCGAGAGCTAGCACCAAGCCATGGCGGAACCAGGAAAAAGGTCTGTAATGGAGCGAGGAGCTAGCACATGCGCGGTGGTTTCGTCTGGTCTACGGACCAGAGGCCGTTGGTCGTAGCTGCTGGTGTGGTGCCGTGTGGGGGCGTTGGAGCTAGCTTTCTTCGCTGGAGATTATTTGCTGACCGGAACGAGGGAGCACGGAACGGAGCGTGTGAATTGTTCGAAGAGATAATAATGGCAACGGGCGACAGTATATAATCAAAGGTTGTTTGGCCACAAGTTGAGACTTTAAGAGAGAGAGAGAGAGAGAGAGAGAGAGAGAGTATTAGTATTAAGGGGTTGATAAGGACAGATGAGTAGAAAAGACCGTGTGATGGATGGGTGATGAGCTTTCGTGGCAATGACGACCTCCTTTGGCCATTGCCGCCTTCATTTCATTGACCGCTCACTGAGCAGAGGTCACCATTGTTTCGCTTCCTTCAGTTCATGTGCTTGTTTACTTGCTTCTGACCCTTCCTCTCCTGTCTTTATTGCTCTGATGTTTTATGTACTTGTGTCATGTGTGATACTTGTTCGTCTGTTACTTCAATTTCTCCTAGTCACCCCTACTTATCAATTTCTATCACACTGACAATCTTGTGTCGTCGGTTTGATGTAGGTCCTACTTGGACGTTTGAAACTTAATTAACTACTTTACGAGTTTAAACCCTTTTTTAGTGAAAATTGGATGGTGTTGTCTCTTTGTCTGATGACAACGACGCTGATGATGATAAAAAATCTGGAAGTTTTTTTTTATAATGAAAAAAACAGCCTTTTTTTTTAAAAAAAAACTGCAAGTTGCTTGCCCATTCGATTTTATCTTGACTCCTCAGGCACCGGTCTTCGCTCTGCATGTGTCAGTGCCAGTAGATTAGGGTTCTTGCAGATTTTTTTTGTATCGGCCTGCTTAAATTATGGCAGCTCAATCAGCACACAATAATTTACTGTCACTGTCTAGCCATGAATGTGTGACATAGAGAAGTTTGCAGTATACCATTGTTACTCGCTATCAAAAGGAAAAATGAGGAGCATCTTCGTTTCCATCGATTTTCTGTACTGCTCTCTCTATCTCAAAATAATAATAATAAGTGTTACCTTTTGACGCTTTGACCATTCGTCTTATTCAAACAATTTGTGAAAAAATTAATTATTTTATCATGAAATTATTTATTATTAGAAGTACATTAACTTTGATTTATTTATTTTTATATTTTTATAATTTTTTTAATAAAATGAATAGTCGAACGTCGATTTCAAAAATTTAAAAACATTATTTGAAACAGAGAGGAGTACAAAAGATGGTTGGTTAACTGCAGAGCTAGCGGAGCTGGGAAGGGGGCTCATCTCTCTTTCTCCTTCTCCCTTCAATTTTTTGCTTCTTCTCTCTCCTTCTCCCTTCAATTTTTAGTGTCCACTCCGAACGAGATCAATTGTTGGACGGACTGTATTGACTCGGATAAAGCTCCTGCACTCCTACTCTCCTTGCTGAAAAGAAAATAATAATATTCTCTTTGTTGTAAAATTGTTATAGTTAGTAAGAGTAATCTAGTTTATTTTAAATTGACCTTTTTATTCCAATGATAATAATTTAAAAATAAAAAGAGGACATTCTTATCGTGCGTCTAAATCCAGGTACATTTTAGCCTTTTTATTTGTTGAGGTGAGAATGTGCAATTTTTAGTGCGTCCTTGCCTAGGAATAAAGCATGAAGTTACTCATTATAGTGCGTACGAAAGAGTTGTTTGATAGTGAAAGTGATTAAGTGCTTCTATGTTAAAAAGCATATTTTTCGGGTTCCAACATCTTATTTCATTTCAAACAATCACTTTGTAGAACTAAATCAAAAGTCACTTCTAAAAACTATATTTTCATATAAGTTTAATTATTCTATCTGAGAATCAACTCGACTTTGCGAAGCGATACCAAAATAATCGAAAAGGTAGACCGGCTATTACAAAGTCAGTTGAGTCCCTCTCAGTCCAACCCTCCAGCTGGAAGCTGTTTTAAAGGTCCACTGGCCCAGCTAAAGGAGGGCCAGCCCAATTGGGCCGGAGAAAGCTAATTGTTTTCGGCTTCTTTCTTTTCTTCAGATAAGATTGGGTTTCGTCGCAAGAACAGAACGTTGTTGGTTGTTGCCTCCTTGAGCAGTGTTATTTCGTTGACAGAGAAAAAAAATGCATCGTGTTATTTCGCTACGGGAGAGGAAAAATAAGGAAAATGTGAAGTGCATTGAGGCTGACAAGTTGTTTTACATTGTGAGAAAAAAATGCAACTCACAAAAGCTCACAGCCTTGGTGATGCTTTAGACCCTGTTTTTTCAACCGAAAAATTAAAATCTAAAAAGCTGAAACAAATAAAATTTTAAAAAATTAGCTTTTAAAACGTTGAAGAGCTAGCTTTAAAAAATGAACTAAAAACTAAAAAACTCACTCAAAACTACTTTTCTAACTTTTAATGTGCAAAAAGCTAAATATATATTAAAAAAACCAACTATCACTACTCCATCTAGCTTTTCTAAAAGATCAAAAACTCCAGCTCAAACAAAAGATCCTTAAGCTTCTCCCAAAAGTTACATTTCTCGCACAAAATGAATGGTGGAACAAACAGCCACACCAGTGTGATGTCTTTTTTTGGATCAGCAATATTTCTCATCAATTAGAGAACTAGGGATGAAAGTGAGTCGAGTAATGAGCATGAGCCCATATCTAACATAATTGCTTTGGGTTTCCATAAGTTACCCACAAAATTTTTACTAGATGTGGACTCACGAGGCAACCCACTTTCATCCCTGCAGAGAACACATTCCATCTCAGAACAATTTTATTGGGTGATAATAATTTTTTTACATAGACCTATAGCATACTACGCTTGATATTATACAACTATAGTTGCTATACAAACCAGGTGAAACGAAATAAAAAAAGGGGATTATTATAAGAACCAATAGTGTTTTTAAACCCCGGGTTCACCTTTTAACTATACATCCTTTTTCTCATATCAGCTTATAGCCGGTAAACATCGTAGTTATATGTGGTATTGGTAACTTATCTACAATTGCATCAGCAGAAGATTATTCACAGTAGCATTTATGTTGTTTGTTCTCATCAAATCCTACAGTGACAATTTATTTTAGAAAGATGTCAGTGCATGTAAACGTCTCGAGAATAATTTCATGTATGCAAAACAGAGACGTACCTCCATGATTAACTCGTCTGGGATACGAGGTAAAACTTCCCGTACTCTATCTAGCATGGTGAGTAACTCTGTCGCGCTTCCATTGGACACTGCTGTGCCTCGGAGCCGCAATCCAGCAGCAGCTGAACTATTAGGTAATGAGGATGAGGATGCTGGCGGAACACGCGACAACCCTGCCATTCGCTCAGGTCACGGGTTCCAGGTGGCATCAGTGTGCCCATAATTATCAGATAGAGAAGCCAATTGCCTCATCATCATCTGAACTCCAGTAAGCCCTACTGATCTCATTGCAGATGAGGAACTCGGATTGTCCATCCCATGAGGGCCAGGACTTGACCAAGGTGGGACCCAGTTAGCATCGAGACCACCACCCCTGCATCACCAGAAATGATAAATCAACCACCCTTGTACTATCATTGATGCAAGATCAAAACCATTTTCTTTGGGGACTGCATTAACTAGAGTCTTTATCTAATGTTCTTTGATCACATTACCCAAGTTCACTCATAACATCCACAATCATTCTAACAAATAGATCCGTACATTACATTGTTTGAAACCCCATGTTTTTGAAATCCAACAATCATAATCCCTATGATAATAAAATGATGGATTATAAAATTATAGTAACTGCAAACTGTAATATCTCATGTATAGAAAATGCTACTGCTAAACTAACAAGCAGCAATTCACATCATTATCAAAGGTGAGCACGTAGTAAGATGATAGAACGATCCAAGTTATCAATATGTACCTCCAAACAGCATCTGAAGTGTTCTGCTGTTCAACAGGAAGTTCACTACCAGGAACTCTCTGCTGAGTCAGCCCCGTATTAAGCTGTCCAGCAATCCGCTGAACATTTTCTACTTCCACTGCCGTAGACCTAACGTGCTCTTCAGATGAACGAAAAAGTGGTCTTCGACAGGTTGGACAAGAGTAACCATCCATATGCCCTTGATCCAACCTACACATAGCAGCAGAATGTAAGATAAGATTGAAACAAATAAAGGATACAAATTTTGGTACACATTACATACAGTTACTGCTACGACAATATATAGAACCCTTAGGCCAATGTCTGTGTTTTTATAGGGAGATACCTTTGACCTTACACCATTCTCATACTCTAGCGTTACTAATTCATCTGTTATTCCAAGATTCTTATATGTCAAAACTCAAGAATCACTTAGATAAAAGTTCTCCAACTTATTCTAGAGTGTACCCAGTTTGGAACTTTAAGCAGCCATTCAAATTGTGCCTGAACAATTTCATTATTTTGGCGATAAACTCATCTCCCTGTTTTTAGATGATCAAATTCATTTAAGAGCAAATATTTGGGTAGCAGACCAAGCTAATACCCAAATCAGGGAGCTGGCCTAGATATTTTGGACTACATAAACATCAGCAATTAATTATTCACAGCTAGTGTGGCACTTCCTCGTTTTTCTCAAAAGCAACATGAGAATAGCGTCTCGCTAAGAAAGAAGAAATACAAGGAAGAGAATGATAAGATACTCTCCTAGGAACCCCATCCACACTCACACCTGTAATTTAGTAGGAAATGGAGGTCCATTCCAATGTAACTAGAATAATGAGTCAAAAGGCTCTCTTTAAGAGAATATAGACTATGAACTGAAAGAATATCATGTTGCAATTGCAATACAATAAAAGTAAGATGGAGCATACCAAGATCGCAAGCAAGCTAGATGAAATAGATGGTTGCAAGACAACTTTTTTGCTCGAGCCATGGGTCCCTGCAAGTTGCAGGAGCAATTGAAAATTCAAACACACTAGCAATCTACCACCACAGCAAATCTCCAAACAAAGAAGCTATTTACCCTGCAGATTGCACACTCATCATCATATGCACAGATCTCATCATATGTAGCATCTGGAAGTGCTCCATCAAGTGAACTAAGTGCCTTCCGTAACTTGATGTAAGTCTTAATCCTCTTCCAAAATGAAAAGATAAGATCCTGAAAGTTTAAATAAAAACATGGATTAGTACACCACGTTGGCTAATCCAGCAAACATTACGAAGTGCATGTCTCACTTACACGCAAGTTCAATAAGAGAACCACGTCAACAAGATGAAACATCATACTACGGAGCCAAAAGATCATTGAGCAATGACCAAGTGACATCGAGAAGCTTATCAAGTCAATGGCAAAACTAAAATTCCTGATAAGCTTGCCTCTCAATTCAAAAAAAGAACCTGCAGTTCCAAAGCCTGATTAGGTCAAAGCAGGAAGACATCAGCTAGATCATGGAGTGGATTGTGGTCCTGCTCAACTTAAACTGAAAAGCTCCTTCAAAAACAGTAAGCTTTTGGCACAGGACCAAAAGAGCAAGTCACCAAGGGCGGGAGATAAAACTAAAAGCAGGCAGCAGATGTGAAAATGAAAATAGTATTTCTTGTTCTTTTATAAACTCCCTTTAGTCAGGAAATGACAAAAGTAACGTGTTGGTGCTGGTCATTAGCATAATCTCCACTCTAGGGAGTTTGTACTCATTTATAAATCATGTCACTATGTCAGCACTACATCACCGTAAACAACTCTAGATTCATGCAAGGTTGAAAATGAAATTTTTCGATAACTGAAAGTTGAAAAGGCCAACGGCTTCATAAGTGGAGGTTGAAAAACAAATCAGACCCATAGTTGAGGTTTGTTCAATAAACTGGTTTCCAAAGTCGACCATCCATAAAAATGCTGGTTGAAGTTTAATAAGTTTATATCAACTCTAGGATGTCTACCTTTTCTTTGAGGTTCAATTTATTCTCTCCGGTTTACGTTCACAATAATTGGTGTAGTGTGCACTAGATTTGTTAAGTGTAGTAATTAAATCATCAGCTGATTACAGATGAGAAGGAAGTCAAATATCACCTGCTGCTTGCTTATATGATTTTTGGAAATCAAGAAAGTCTGCACCACTATCCATAAGATGCTGCTGCCAAATGTCAAATAATTGGAATCCATGCACCATGATAGACTGTAAAAATTAGCTATGTGAGATAAGGCATGAAGAAATTACAAGAACATAAACTTTCATGAAACTTTGGAATGGCAGTCGGTACTTAAAAAAATATGGATTAATTTGATACATGCCATTACAATTTTGTGAAATTTGAAATATGCCATTTGGGCCCACGTGTCATTCTCTTGCAGGGCCCCATCTGTCATTGACACATGGATGGCATATTTCAAAGTTTGCAAAAATTGTAATGGTATGAATCTAATTTGCCCAAATATATTGCTTAGCAAATAAAATTTACTGACAGCTTTTAAGAATAAAGTATACTGCATAAAAAGATTGTTTTAAGGCCATGGTACATTACGCGAAGATTTTGTGTCCTGGAGGAAGTGATTATCAGTTCAAGAGGTTACACTTTGTGATGGGTCTATTAAATTATGCATGCAATGCTTATTTTAAATATATTTGTGAATGTAGCTAGAGAGAGTTTTATGGTTATTCCAATAGCATGTTTGAGGTCTGTAGCAATGCATAGGTGCCCAGCTGGTAAATAAGAACTGTGCTTGTAAATAGTGAAAGAGGGGACATGAGGAGTGACAGTTCCAACGACTATAGTTGAATTACCTGCAGTGTCTCAAAGGCAATACCAAGTGGCTCAAAGAACAGAAGCCAAAATAATTTGGAATTACATGCACTGCAGAAGCCTACACAAAGCCTCATCCTGGAGAAAGAAAGAAAAATACTGCATGTGTGAATCTATAAAACAGAAGAGAACAATAAAGACATCAAACAAAGTTTTAAAAACTTTAAAAAGTACTTGTAATAACTCTATGCAGGGACAGCGTAGCAATAGGAACCATGGTATATAATAAGTTGTCCATCAAATGACTTCATTCGAAATAGGAGAATAAGTGTATATAGTGAAAGCACTCTATTAGTGAACAATTCTGATATTTTACAGACTATGAACAGGTGCTTATACTGAAAAACTTAATTATAAATTATTTCACCTACATGATGGAATCTGTTGCCCAGGGATTACCTTGTGCGCATAAACAGTAAAACACAATTATGTTTCAGACAATAATTATGGCTTGCTTGACTGCTATCTTTTTCTAGTTCGTACAATACAGACTACATGATATGTACTATGCAAAAAAGTTATATTCCATGAATACGGAACAAATACTAAAACTCATTAAGGCTCTGTTCGGTTTTTTTTTTTTTGGGGGGGGGTGGGGGGTGGTATAGGAGGGGATTGCAGTGAATGAGGGGGGATTAAATCCACACCAAGAGAGTAATGGATTCATTCCCTTCCAATCCCTCTCCCATTCCCCTGAAAACGAACAAGGCCTAACCGACCCCATTTCCAAGTGGATTCCAGTTATCTACCCAGAGTGTTCACCAGTTTTCAGGTTCACTCAGCCTTCGAAGTACATTAGCATTTGAAGTAGCCTCTAAAGTCGTTAAATTTCCCAGTATTAAGAAACACCTGTACACATAGGGATTTTTGTTCCTGATGGCAATCAGCAGGGTACCCCAGGATTTCACACCTAGCTATTTGCATTATCTTCGGTACTCAAGAATACCTATTTAGCAGGTAAGACAAAATCAAATCAATTTCAGAGAATATGCATGTATGGAAAAAAAATCAAATGCAATAGAAATCTAGCAAACAACAATAACCAAAGCAAACAAACATTTGTGAACAGAACTTTTATACTCTATATCTTTAGGCATGACATTAGAGCAGAGGTGACAGTCAAACAGTACAATATAGCTCTTGCTTCAGTGTCCTAGTGTCGCATATATAATTGGAGGTGATGGAACAAATAGCTAAATGCAGGTTTACCAGGGATAGTACCATAGTATATTAGCGGCTAAAACCAGCAGCAATGCAGAATACACACGGAAATATTTTGATGGTGTTGTTGAGGGAGAAGCATTGAGTTGCTCCAGACGTTCTCTGGCTAATGATTGAAACATCTGGATGTGACATGCATCAGTCCATGAGGTTGATAGAATTTCAGCAAGCCCAAGTTGCAAAAAGTACCTTCAGTGAACAAATAATGAACAACCAAGTTGACCAAAGGATCATCTGTTGGGATCTAGGAGGCACAACCAATGGGAGAAAAATTCCCTGTAACACAACACAGAGTCATTGATGTCCAATAGATATTTAGTTCAATTGCTGAACATAGGCAAATAAAAAAATTGAATAATCAAATTTATTTCGTCAATTAATAAGTGGAGGATAAGAAAAACAAGCAAAAAGCATCTCAAGGATCAGCCTGAAGTTAGGAGTCCCACAGCAAAAATTGCGCAGCATTTTAAGAACTGTTACTTAATGCTGACAATCGATCGTTAGCCTCAATAAATGCAGGGATGGGTGTATCATATGCAGAAAAATACATGTCCTTTGGCTATATCAAACTACACTCCCTAATTAATCAGCAATGTAACCATTAAGCCCTCATGAAGGGTTTTTTTTTAGTGTACTTATGCTAAGATTGTTGGTTGACAGCTTGAACTGTGAACAACAGTATTTGTACAAGATGAAAACTAGCCATAGTCTAACCACGAAGCTTGCAATGTTAGTATTAGAAGTACAAAACTATAATCAAACTCTCCTGCAACATTCAAGAAAAAGAAATTATAGTCAAATGATAACTTGTAACTCGATGGCACTACAAGCTACAAAATATTTAAAAATGCATAGTGGCAATAGCATCATCAAGATATACTACACATACACTGTTACAGATCCAGAAGTATCCTATTGCTTAAATCTCAGTAGAGAGTTAGACGAAAATAGCATCTTTTCATACATCGTATACAATGTCTTAGGAGGTGAGTTGCATTCATATATAATACACTAGCAGTGTGCCTGTACATTGTAACAGGGGCGGGGTTTGGCTTGGCCACATGTTGGCATAAAGTGTTAGGGGTGCGTTGATGGACCACCAGTGACCAAAACTGCCACCAACAACTCACCTTTCCATGTGTAGTAAAGATAAAGATATAAATTTCATGTTGACTACAAGGCTAGGCAGTACAAGTTTGCTACCAGAATGATTGCTGGAAGAAGCTAACACATTCAATTAATCCAATGCAAGAAGTACTCTCAAAAGCCAAGCATTGTCACAAAATTGACAGAGAAATTACCTTGTAAATTACATAGTTAATGATTTGCTCCAAAACTTTTCTGGTCTCTAAAGAAGTGAGCTGAACAAAAAAGAGAGTCTGCAGAAGGGAAAAAAGCAACAACATTAACAATTAATTCTTGCTCTCTCATACCCACTGAGCAATATACTGCACCCATAAAAAGGGAAGTACAAAAGCAACCTCTGAAAAAACATAACAAGAATGGCAGCAGATATTGATGCTATCTATCCTTCCTGACATTCCAGCCCATTAATGCACACCATTTGATATCTAAGTAGTGCCTTAGTGCCCGTGCGTGTATCAATATTCATATCCGGCAACCATATCAGTATAGAACCCGGTTTAGATCTATAACTCCAGCAATCGAAATATTAATATATAGCCATACCCATCCCATCACTTGGTAAACACCATGGAGTACACATTGTGGATTTGTTCTGTTCGACGCTAACTAAATGTGCTAACAGGCAGAGAAGTTTGCACTTATCTAGCACATAATTTCGCCTATCCCAATATTGGCTCTGAACAGGAATCCCTGGGTTCGCAAATTCAATAATTCAATCAGCATGTTAATCAACTAATGCACTTTCATTTTCGGCTCCAACTAACCGTTTATGTAAGGTAAGCAAATTGCAAAAGGTCAACCCATCAAAAGTAAAAGCATGAGGTATACAGCAACGATGACGACATAAGCTAGCCCTCACAATCTCTAATCTCTACCAAGTCTATAGCTGCATCAATCGCAACGCTCTTCGCCCCCAAATAAAAAAAAAACAGACACCTCAAACGAGAAGGGCGGGCAGTCGTAACCTTGAGCGCGAGGATGAGCAGGAGGAACACGTGAGCCGCAAGATTCGCCAGGAGCGCGACGGTGACCCGCGACCGGAGCACGGCGGCGAGCCAGTCCCCACCGTCCCCGGCAGCGCGGGCCTCGTCGAGGACCGACGCCGCCCACCACTGCAGCGCGACGGCGCTGGCCGCCGTGGAGGCGCCCGCGACGTGGAGGCCGTTCACCGCCGCCATGCCTCGCGTCGCATCGGTCGTGCGGATAACCCGAGCGCGCTCGTCCCGATCCAGCGAGAGGTGAGGGGGACCTGCGCGCGGCGATGAGTAACGCGGGCCGGCGCGCGTCTCCGACGCCGCGATGGACGTGACGGGGACGGAACGGAGGAGAGCAGAGGGGACGGGGATATTTCCGATCGGATTAATTAAATTAATTAACTACTGGATAGATAGGGGATCAACCGAAGCGGGTTTATTTGACGACGGCTTTTTTTCCAACTCGAGGCGTTTGTGCTGATAGGCCCTGTACCTTTTGGTGGTGTTTGGATATTCGAAAGTAATGGGTGGGAAAACGATATAAAAATAAAAGAGAAAATTTAAGGTGTTCATTCATTTTTTTATTAAATCTACGTTCTTTATTTATTTTTTAATCTCAAATCCACCTCCTATTTCTGAATATTCAAACGCCACGTTTAAGTAATTGCGTTTGAGCGGCTGCGGTGGTGGTGGGTTACGCACCGACGTCGAGATGGTTCGACACGGCCCGCGGGTCGACTGGCTAGGATCAAACATGATCTGAATGATTTTTTACGAGCCGAGTCGTGCCATCGGACTTGTCAAGTTGGGTCGGCCTGGAACATGGAAAAATAAATATTATTTTTTTTCAAAAATTACTAAAAATTAATTTATATAATGATAAAAATTATAAATTTTAAATATAAATAAATCGAATTATAGATATATTTTTAATTTAAATATTCAAAAAATAGTAAACAGGCTGAACGGACTATGCCAGGCCAGTCAGGCTATACAGACTCGGTAGCGGGCCTGAACAAGTCGGCTTAAATGAGGCGTGCTCGTGCCGGGCCAAGAACCTGCGATCAGAGACCTAGACACGATCCGTGTCAGGCTTCTGGCCACCGGGCCGAACCATGCCCGCGCCAGGCCGAAACGGCCAGGCCTCGTGCCGGCTGTCTAGCTCGGCCCAGCTGGCCGTATAATCGGAAGCTTCCGAGCAGATCGACGCCCGAAGCGTCCACGGGGTCACGACTCACGGGGCGGGACGCGGCTTCCGTACTCCCCGTTAGCTGCTCCCGCGGGTAATCCCGTACGTGGCATAATACCATTGGTTAATGTATTGTGTGGGCTCTAGCTAGACTAAACGTCCGTTCAAGCGTAACAATGCAAGTTTCTCTTTTCAAACTTTGCAATGCAGTAGCCTGACGCTAGAGTGTAAATTAGAGACTCTTTGTAAAACAGAAATTTCACAGCTCTGTCTCAATAATTTTACAAAAATTAATTTAATTTTATAGAAAAAAACATAGAAACTAAGAAAGTTTCCTCCATTCCAAAAGAGACTAGACCTTTTATTTTTAGAAAGAACTTAGCATTTAAAAATCTATGAGAAAATATTATTTTTTTAAACTGAAAGGAATGCATGATTTTCATAGGATTCGTATAAAAATTCATAGTAAATACACAGTAAAAAAATTTATGTTCCTTTCAGTTAAAAAATAATGGTTTTCTCATAGATTTTAAAAGCTAAGTTATTTTTTTACAAAAATAAAAGGTCTAGATCTGCTTTGGAATGGAGAAAAAAATTTTGTTTCCAATATTCAAAAAAATTGAATTAATTTTTGTAAAATTTTTGGGAAATTCCTGCGTTACAAAGTCTCTAATTTACACCCTAGGATCAGCCTTGACTGCGTTGCAAAATTTGAAAAGAGAAACTTACGAAGTTAGGCTTGAACGGAGGTTTAGGGTGTGATTTGTACCTAGCACTGATCCGGGCCTGGCTACTAAAAACAACCAGACGCAGCTCAGCCAGGTGCTGCGCGTCCAGGAGTGGGTGATTGGTTTCCAATTCTCATCGTGGCCTGGACGGCATGTGAAGTTGATTGGTAGCCTGATTTACACCTGTGCATGCATCTGTTGATGCAGATAGAGTGTGTTTAGTAGATTGGATAGATAGGATTCAGGTCACCCTCTGAAAAGAGGGTAAGGTTACCAGCAGATAGGATGGCGCCAACAGGAATGGCAGTGGCGCCAGTTTTTGGCGCTGGTGCAACAAGTTGGCGCCAAACCCAAATCAGCACATACACAACGCATTGCCCAGAATCAAGTGTTCAGTACCAATTCAATAAGGAGTGATTGGTACCCCACATGAGGCCTCCTACAGGCCCAGCTGTTGTAGATTGACACTTATTCAAAAATTAAACAAGTGCCCAGATTCAATGGAATTGAACCAGTGCCTAGTTTCAATAGGTTTGAACAAGTGCCAACATGTGTGAACATACACATACTGCAATACACAGTTTCAATAGAATTCAACAAGGCCCAGATTCATTACAATTGAACAACTACGACCAAGTGGCAACATAAACATAAGTCATGCCCAAATTGAACAGAATTCAACAAGTGGCCAGATTCAAAAGAATTCAACAAGTGCCAACAAGCAGTTAACAGACATACCCCAAATGAGAGTGGGCTCTAAACTTTGTTAACTGCATACAACAGCATAAGAATGATATAGAATTAAATGCAAATGACAAGTTCTTTCCAATAAGCAGCACACCAAACACTGTGATGCTTGACCTCTACTTTAGGTGCGCATTGTTTATAAGAATCTGAACTAACATAGCAATCAAATGCATAGAGAGCTTCATCTTTCGAGCAATAGCTCTTGTAGCAGCTGTTGCTGTATCCATTAACTTATTCATGGCACAATGGCCAGGAATTGTAAACACCAGGCACACGGCCCTGAAAAACAACATACCAACGCATTGTAATCTTCAAAAACAATATAACTATTAAGACAAGCAGCAGTTCAACAGAACAACAGAGGAAGCATCAGATAATAAAACATCAAGTCCACAGAGTTTGAATCATAATCCTTAACTACTACCACCCCTACTGTCAAAGACCCATGTCAAAGATCAAACTTAGCTAGAAAGCTACCAAAAAAACAGTGGGGAAAAACAGTGGGGATTCTACTAAATAAATGTAGTTAGCATAGCTACTACCAGAAACCTCTATGTCTACTGGGTTAGTGAAGGAACAAAAGCAATACTAAGTTAACATGCCCTCCCACTACAGATAGTAGTTTTTGATTAGGTATATCCTCAACCACAGAACTCAATGTTCCTCACTCATCTACACAAAACAAAGCCCTTTAGCTTTATCCTGCAGCAGGCAGCAAAGTTCAAACATCAAAGCTTCCTGGGAGTATTTTGGACACTGCATCACACTGTTGTATAGCTCAGGGTGCACTTTATTGTGCACTGATTTCTCTAGTGCAGCAGCCACCTTGCTCACAACTTCAGTCATACCCATCATCACAAAAAACTCTTACTGACAGGTCTTCTTCTGCATTCTTTTGCATGAAAGTTATAATGTCTTAGCTGATACCTTCTTTTGTGGCTGAAAAGAAGGAAAGAGAACCTGCACCTCGTTTGTACATCTCGGCTGAGGAGCTTGATTCATTACCATCGTTAGTTCTCACTCTGCAGCTTCCTTTTTTTCCCTCACTGTTTATACATTGTTGATCAAATCTGCAAGCTGTTTTTTAGTTCTTGTGTATTATGTTTTCACTATAGCTACATGAGGGGAAGGCTAACAATAGAAAAGGTTAACTTTGCAATCAATGAGGTGGCCTCGTATGCAGACGCTAATGCCCATCTTGTTTCATGCCCTAAGAAAAAAGGTTCGTTTCATTCCTTCAAAAAATTTGAGGGTGACCACCTATTTCTACTGTGTGCTTGTCTGTTGATGATCACTGATCTTGCAGTTGTCAGAAGACACATGGAAGAAAGCTTTGGTAAGCTGTTCGCAGATGTCATCAATCAGGTTTAACTCTTCATTTTATTCAAAATTTTGCTCATTTGTAATTTCTTCTCAGGAACTAAGAGATATAGCAGCAACTAAAGAAGTAAAAGGGAAGCATTTCTTCCTGGAAACTGACATAAAGGGCCCTGGTTTAAAGCTTGACAATTCTGGCAAAGCTATTCTTACTGTGAGAATATACAACTTAATCACTTACTGCAAATGGTATGATATAGAGGCAAGAGCATGCACTCAGATGATATTCTTTAAGTCTAGTCACTGATATCATTGTTTTTTTTTTTCAAAACACACAGGAGAGTCGTTTTGTCATTTCATTAAGTAGAAAGAGTACAATGTAGGATTAGGTTCCTTCATAAGTACAGAGAGAATACACACCGTAATCTGCACTTGCACTTTTGAAGTTGAGGAAGAGAAGTTTGTATATTGTTGTGAATCTAATTTGAGCAAGAAAAGATACTACACTGTAAACTAAGGCACTATGCTTTAGTTGAACAAATAGAAGGGAGTGTGTGTGCAGTTTTTAGAGTTGCTACACACAAAGCTCATTACACTTTTCGTGCCACCTCATGATACAAACCATTTTATTTAGCGAACATTCCAATCTGCTATAATATGCAGTAGCAAATGGATTCATTTAGCAAACATTCTTGTCTTCTTGATAAAGTTTGGTACAAAAGCTGCGAAAGGTTATATTGTTAGAAATAAACTTTCTAGGTGTTATATGTTAGTATGAATGGTGCTGCCTGCCTAACCATGGCGCAGGACACCTCATATATATAGCGCTGATCAAGTATCAATACATGGTAAGGTACAAGCGGTGCATGGCACGCTAGAAATCAGGAGACGCAGCTCCGGAAGGAAGAAATACAATACTATGTATAGCCCTGCCATACTATGAATAGATATTGCATTCTATGTTTAACACCCCCCCCCCCTCAATCTGGACGGTGTGCAACTAAGTTCAGATTGTGTCTAAGGTTGCAGAATGGCATCACCGGTAAGGGTTTAGTCAAGATGTCAGCAATTTGATCTTTGGAAGATATGAAGCGCACCTCCAACTGGTGTGATGCCACACGCTCCCGAACAAAATGATAGTCGACTTCAACATGTTTAGTACGTCGATGAAAAATCAGATTGGCCGATAGATAAGTCGCTCCAATGTTATCACACCATAAACTTGGAGGTCGAGATTGAGGAATGCCCAGTTCACGGAGTAGCACTTGCACCCAGATCATTTCAGCAGTAGTATTGGCCACAGCCTTGTATTCGGCCTCCGTACTTGAGCGAGATACCGTGGGTTGTTTGCGAGAACTCCATGAGATGAGGTTGCCACCAAAGTAGATGGCATAACCATTGGTACTGCGTCTATCATCCGGATTACCTGCCCAATCCGCATCCGAGAAGGCACTAAGAAGTGTGGAGTTTGTTTTGGTGATATTGAGGCCGAAGTCTGCTGTTGCATGGAGATAACGCAAGATACGTTTTACAGCCGCCCAGTGTGCAGTTGTTGGTGCAGAGAGATATTGGCAGACACGATTCACACAAAAAGAAATATCTGGGCGTGTTAATGATAGATATTGAAAAGCCCCAACAACACTTCTATATCTGGTAGAGTCTTCAGGAGAGAGGAGATCACCAGTATCCAGCTTCAACTTCTCTGTAGGTAGCATAGGAGTGGAAACAAGGCCGGAGGAGGCCATGTTAGTTCGCTTCAGGATGTCTTGAATATATTTGTGTTGTGTCAATATCAGTCCAGTAGAGGTATGATGCACCTCTATACCAAGAAAATAACTCAGCGGACCAAGATCTTTGACGGCAAACTCAACTTGCAATTGGACAAGAAGACGATCAGTGGCCAACGATGAGGAGCTCACAATGATAATGTCGTCAACATAATGAGAATATACATCTGAATGTTGCCGTTATTAAAAATGAACAAAGAGACATCAGCTTTAGATGCAGAGCTGTATTAACTTGCCACTGAGACGAGAAAACCATGCTCGTGGGGCCTGTTTAAGACCATATAAAGACTTGTCTAGCTTGCAAAGATAGTGAGGGCGATCTGGGTCAGTAAAGCCAGATGGCTGCTTCATGTAAACATCCTCAGCAAGATGACCATGAAGAAATGCGTTCTGGATATCAATTTGCCGAAGAGACCAGCCACGAGAGACAGCAAGAGATAGCAACAAGCGAATAGTAGTAGGCTTGACGACGAGACTGAACGTATCATCATAATCCACACCATATTGTTGTTTGAATCCCTTTGCAACCAAATGAGCTTTGTAACGATCAATAGAGCCATCAGCCTTGCGCTTCAATTTGAAGATCCATTTACAATCAATTACGTTGAGCCCATCACGAGGTGGGACAAGATGCCAAGTCTTGTTCTTGAGAAGAGCTTGGAACTCTTCATTCATTGCTGCTTGCCAAAGTGGATTAGTTTTGGCATTAGTGTAGCATGTTGGTTCATCATCTGAGGTACGAATGGCTGAGTAAGTCACTGTGCCATCAGTACGAACTTTGGGTTTCTTGATGTTATGGCTGAGGCGAGTTCCGTACTGATGAGCAGGAGCTTCAGGTGTTGGAGCAACTGTTTGATCCGGAGCAATGATAGATGCATCAGGCTGATGGTCGACCATGTCTACTGTCGGGGAGACAGGCAGAGATCCCGAAGGAAGATCTGCAGCACTTGTTGTAACATTCACTGGTACATCTGTAGGAGCAGAGAATG
Source organism: Zoysia pacifica (assembly GCA_001602315.1). Taxonomy (NCBI): domain Eukaryota; kingdom Viridiplantae; phylum Streptophyta; class Magnoliopsida; order Poales; family Poaceae; genus Zoysia; species Zoysia pacifica. The sequence goes on from BCLH01000441.1 coordinate 158,922, forward strand.
TCGGGGTAGATCCTGAAGTTGATGGAGATGCTTCATGCCCAGGAGTTTCTGCATCATGTGGTGCTGCAGGAAGTGGGTTAGCAGGAAACAAATGCATATGATTAGTGTTCAATATAATACTGCTACGTTCTGGAGAAGAGAAAGTGTTTTGTGTGTGAGTAGTACTGGACGGATTAGAGGAGGCAAAAGGAAATGTGGTCTCGTCAAACACAACATCACGGGAAATGTAGACACGGCCGGAGTCTATATCGAGACATTTGTAACCTTTATGTTTGGAGCTATATCCAAGGAAGACACAGCGTTTGGAGCGATAGGAGAGTTTGTGTTTGTTATAGGGTCGTAAATGCGGCCAACATGCACAACCAAAGATGCGAAGCATGTTATAATTCGGTGGTGTGTGAAACAATCGTTCTAGAGGGGACAAATTATCAATAACTCGAGTTGGTAATCGGTTTATAAGATATGTAGCAGTAACAAACACTTCATCCCAAAATTTTAGTGGTATGGAGGCATGAGCTAGGAGAGATAGACCGGTTTCAACTATGTGACGGTGTTTACGTTCAGCGGAGCCATTTTGTTGATGGGTATGAGGACAAGACACGTTATGGAAAATCCCAAGAGACCGAAAAAATTGATTGTGAAGTTTTTGGTATTCCCCACCCCAATCGGATTGAACACATTTGATTTTAGCATCAAGAAGACGTTCGACATGAGTTTGAAATTGTAAGAATATTTGTGGAGCTTCAGTCCTATCATGCATCAAATATATCCAAGTGAATTTGCTAAAGTCATCAATAAAGCTTATATAATAAGAATAACCACCGACAGACTTTGGAGCAGGGCCCCAGACATCCGAAAAAATGAGTTGGAGAGGAGATGTAGATCGATGAATAGCATTAGTGTACGGCAGTTGATGACTTTTGCCTAGTTGGCAAGCATTACAAACAGTAGAACACAGCTCTGTCGAACATGGAAGATGATGTAATCTAAGAATAGACCTAACAGTTTGTATAGAGGGATGGCCAAACCGAGCATGCCACTGATCTGGAGACACCTTGACATGAAGAAGAGCTTGTTTGAAGGAGTCAATATCGGAGAGCTTGATGGGATACAGACCGGCCTCACATTTTCCTTCCAGTAGAATGGTCCTCGTTGCTGCGTCCTTTATGAAGAAATGAGAAGGATGAAATTCAAAAAAGACATGATTATCACGAGCTAATTTATGAACGGAAAGAAGGTGTTTGGCAATGTCAGGAACATGCAGAATATTTCGTAGAGTTAAAGGCCTAGTAGCAGTATTAACTGAACAAGAACCAATATGCAAGATTTGCAAATCTGTCCCATTTCCAACTTGAACTGTCTCAGTACCATTGTATTGTTCACGGAGTGCAAGGCGATCTAGATCACTAGTGATGTGATCGGTAGCACCAGTGTCAATGTACCAGTTTGGATCAATCTTGTACGAAGTGGTCGTAGCAGCAGCGGCGAATGGTTGTTCCTCCTGGTAGGATTCATCCATGCGATACTAACATTTGATCGCAGTGTGGCCTTCCTTGCCACAAATTTGGCACTTCGGTCGGGTAGATGTTGACGAAGAACCACGACCGCGTGCATGAAACGGTGGAGATCCACGGCTTCTTCCACGTGTGGGTGGTGCGCCACGACCACACCCTCGCGGCGCACCCCCACGGCCTGCAAAATTAGCAGTAGCCCCAACTTGGAGCCGTAACTCCGCCTGGTTCTGAGCCTGACGAGACTCAAAAGCGAGGAGATGTGCATAGACGTCATCAAGAGAAAGAGCTTCAGTCTTGGTCGTCATGGAGGTTACAAACGGATCGTAGTCAGATCCGAGTCCTGCCAAGAGATACGCAACAATTTCCTCATTGCTGAGAGGAGTTGCTGCAGCGGCAAGCTCATGAGCAAGCCCCTTTATCTTGCGAAAATAGTCAGTGGCAGACATATCTCGCTTCTTCATGGTAGCAAGTTCAATGCGAACCTGAACAGCTCGGGCACGAACTGCAGAGGAGAACATCCGTTCTAAGATGTCCCAGGCGTCTTTGGCAGTCTTGGCAGATATGACATCAAGAAGAAGATCCTCGGTCATGGAAGACAGAAGACCACTTAGTAGTTGTTGATCTTGATCATACCACCTATCATATGCTGGATTAGAAACTCGCTCGGCACCTTCAGAATTTGAGGACGCAACAAGACGGGGCGGCGCCGAAACAGATCCATCAATGAATCCGATTAATTTGGTGCTGCGCAGGTAGGGAAGAAGCTGTGCGCGCCAGAGCATGTAATTGGTTTTGTTGAGGCGAATGGTAATTGCATGGTGGAGGGGAATAGGGGCAAAAGAAGAATTGGCAGAGTTGGCCATAGTGGAAGAGATGGTGGAAGGGGAGGAGGAGGTAGAAGAAGACATTTTCGGGATAACCTATGGCTCTGGTACCATGTTAGTATGAATGGTGCTGCCTACCTAACCATGGCGCAGGACACCTCATATATACAGCGCTGATCAAGTATCAATACATGGTAAGGTACAAGCGGCGCATGGCACGCTAGAAATCAGGAGACGCAGCTCCGGAAGAAAGAAATACAATATTATGTATAGCCCTGCCATACTATGAATAGATATTGCATTCTATGTTTAACATTACATACTCATTTTATTTTTTGTAGATTATCCATATGCACTCATCTACCACTATTATCCAGGTCCTCCGTCATCTTGGTCGCATCGCCCATGAAAATAGGATTGGGCGCTACCGGGTCTTTATACTCTCAAAGCAGAATTAAGGATCTCTCATGTGATTAGATATGGTGTACATTCCCTGAGACATTTAGCCGAAGACTGGTGCATGTGGACCAAGGTGATGCTTCCTAGATTGCGTAGAGATGTTTTGACTGATAATGCCATGTTATCTTGACTTTTCAACCTTGAAAACATGAGGAAAATGGCGGTGGATGCCCTTTTTGTTAGGACAATGCAGGAGGTTACATGAGGATGGAATTCATCTTTTTCGTTAAATGCAAGTTTTTTAGGGTTCTATGGGCACTATGGCGGGAGCTCCTTGTGGATAGCTGGAGGTTTGTCAATCAGCATATGAATTTGAGCTGCAATTAATATCCAACCAAACACCAACGGGATTTGAACCGGTTTGTTCAAAAACCGAGCCGACTAGTCAAGTTTGCTACAGTGTTAAATCTGATTTTCGGCTAAAAATCGAATCCAACTCTATATCGAATCGGACCAATTTAACTGAAAATCACAAAAACCAACTAGTTTTTATCGGTTTCTAAAACCCTACCAAACACACCCCAAGTGGGCAAGCTGGCAATGTCATATGCGAACTTCAACAATTTGGTGGCTCAAAAATTTGAAGCTTGTAATGTCTCCTATTGGTTGTGAGGCTTATTGTGGCAGAACTATCTAAAGACAGTAGGAGCGTGATTGGATAGCTGGTTGCGCCGGTGCGCCCCAGCCAGGCTCGGCAGGTGCAGTGCAGCAATGTTCGGTTGCCTGCAGTCAGCACCGCACTCGTCTCGCGCCTGGTTCCGGAGAGAATTTGAGAACCGTCTCTCCGCGGCTAGGCTCGCCTGGTGCAGATTTACGTGGAATGATTAAGGATATTAAGTAATTAGTATATTTAAAATAATATTAATATATTTAAAAGTATATTAAAATTTAATTAATATAATAGATCATATTATATATAGACACAATAAATATTATTTTAGTATTTATTTAATTTTTTAAACTTTACATATTAAATTCTCATACAACTAACCAAACACAATCTCTTAACTAAACTGATCAAATACAGTCAACCAAACAACAACCATCGCATATGTACAGCCTAGCTCATCAGAGCCTGTCTCACATATACGAGCTAGGCTAGACAGAACCGAGCAACCAAACAGACTCTAGATGACTCATTCTTTAAGATCACAACATTAAAGTCAAATAGTACAACATGATCGATAAAAAATATATTACAAATAGATTTAAAGTCTTACAACAGATGTTTGAATTTAAGTTCATAAAGAGTTTTAATAATAATTAGATACATAGCGGAAGTTTACACAGCATGCCCTCATTGAGGCTAACCTCAGTCTTACTTTCAACCAGTTTTTGTGTTAAAATCTGAGCTCATATTATTTTCACATACTGTAGGCTCTATAATTCCTATATTTACTTTTATTTATTATTCTTGGATTTAAAATTTATTCTCAAGTATTTATCATTTCTCTTTACAATACATTTACTTTCTTTCTAATATATATTTTTTATTCATAACATACCTTTCTTTGGCTCCATTTGGAACCAAAGCATTTTCCCTATTTCTAATTTTTTTCCTATAAAATTGAACTGATTCCTTTGAAATTTTATGCGTTTCAAACAGGACGTTGTTGTGTGGTACACTCTTTTTAATACTTCCTCCGTCTCACTATAAGTGA
>BCLH01000442.1:0-23823 GCA_001602315.1 Zoysia pacifica
GACATAGCCACACATGCACTTTCCAAATTCAGATAGCATCTTGACATTTTATTGCAGATTTTTGAGTCATGTTCAGCCAAACATTCAGTTCGCATGCAAACCTGTAATAACTAAGACCTAGCTAGCTACATTGCTCGTCTCCCAAAATAGGTATCTTTCTTGAGTTAGTTCGAGCGGAAGTAAGTTAAATTTGGACAATAATGTTCTATATTTAACACCAAATATGTACACTACAAAAACATATTGCAAGATTCATGGATCTAATGATATCATTTGATGTCTACTAATAATGCATAACAAGGAGATAATATTGAATATTGTTGTCAGAGAAAATATCCATAAGCTAGTTTTGTGTCAGTTCAATGTATGTAGTATATATGTACTCTATTTGCAGTATTAAGTACACTTTATTTGCTTAATAAAGTATCATGGGCATTAGCTGTGTTCATCAGGAGGTGGGAGCCGTTTCCGGGAATCTAGCAGCCCACCCCGTCAACTAAATATAAGAATAAGTTGATGGTGCAGAGATATTTATCTGACCCTATATGCTTCATGCATTATTAGGCGTCAGGTGCTCACGTTCAGATACTGTAGCTGTGGCTTATCTTAACTTGGTTAAAAAAGCATAATTGGGTAAATCAACATAAATCAATACTACATAATCAAGTATGTACTTCTGAGGATTATTAACCGTTACTTTATCAGTAACACTAACAGTGACATGATTTATAAATCTGGTGTGTGTGCGCCTGTGTGTGTGTATATATATATATACACTGAAAATTTATTCAGTAAAATCAGTTGGGTGAAAAATAAAACTCATCACCCTATATATATTAAAAAATGCAAAAGAAAATATCTACCATTACTCATGCCAAATCACTGAATCACAACTGATCCCATTCAAGGATGCAAAGACAAGAAACTGACCGGCAAACAGGACCAGTCTATAACTGGTAATAGCTAGTAATCTTTCCTGATTTAATTATGTTTGTAGGAACTGACGACGACCTGATGGGATTGTCCAGGTGGTTACTACACTGTATAAGGTTTTGCTCGTAGGTAACGACGGTAATCACCTTTCCGCGCCAAAAAAATAACGCTGGTGATGACATCCAGGAGGTTTGTCTCATCCAGCCGCCCTACGTCAGGCATGTGTACAGCTGGTCCACGTACTTCAAGTAGCACTGCAGTTTAGCTGTAGCTTGAAAAGGTGTTCAGTACTGTACTACTTAATTATTTGCGAGTAATTAAGGTAATCGATCTGTCTGTTAGACCTACTGTCTGTTAACTAATCCAGTTTGGTCTAACTTGCGCGGGAAAGCCAACTGCATGTGGGTCGCAGATCGATCAGGGGGAGGAGGAGACCTAGAATATATCCGGAAGAAATGGCAAAACCTAGGGGCGCTAGATACAAGGGCGAAGCCAGCGGTATAGTTCGCCGGTGTCATCACCAATATTTAATAGAGTCATTAATACAATAAACAGTTATTGAATACTCCCTCTGTCCCAAAAATAAATGTCATTTTACATTTTCAAACTTCTACTTTACCATTCGTCTTATTCAAAAAATTTGTGAAATTATTATTTATTTTATTGTAAAATAATTCATTATTAGAAATACTTTAAGCATGACTTGTTTATTTTATATTTTCGTGAATTTTTTGAATAAAACAAATAGTCAAATGTTGATTTCAAAAAATAAAAAATGTCACTTATTTTGAGACGGAGAGAGTAGTAATTTATGAAGGATTTTGAAAAACAAATGGCCGTGTTGGCTGACGCCAATACCTTAGTGTATAGCTTCACACCTGGCTCGATACATATTAATTAGTAACGAGTCAAAAGTTCTTATTTTGATTCAATAACTTTGAGACATGTTGGAATATATATTTTAGGGATGAATTTAGGGTAATCATCTGCATCAGGGTGCATGTAAGGTATTACTACATATGATTGCTCTATGCCTCTATTTGCCGTCTGTTCCGCAGAACAATCCATTGGTCGGTTGGTGTCAACATATCATTTGGTCCTGTAAAAAAAAAACTTAGCCTTCTAGGGTAAGATGCCCCATGGAATTGCATTTATAAGAACTCACACTGATACGGAAAACCTTCAAATCTATGTGCCACTCTTATATAGTGGCACTGTAGCCAGTGTGATTGATCAATGACATACGCAAGGTCTTAGACATATCCTTGTTTGGGATAGACGAGGGAATGTCTTAACGCCATATATGCTGAAATTTGCTCACACGGAGAGTTGAACAAAGGATAAGGAGGGGTACTAGAGCATTCTAACCAGCTCAGATACATGCCTCCTTGCACTAGTGCAGGTTTTATAGCGAAGTCAATAGTCACAAATGACTCACGCAGATTTTGTTATTTTATTCTATGACTCTTTTCACTTTCATCATAAAATCGTAATGCTAGACCTCTATATACTTGTAATCTGTGACGAACATGAAGGTTTCATCATACATATGCCTTGTTCAAAACATCACGAGGAAATGTCATAGACCTAGTGATACGCCCTTCGTCCCATAATAATTGTCATTTTAATCTTTTCAAGTTATCCTAATTTTCAGTATATCTCACCTTTTCACTTCTTAATTTCCGTGCCTAGATCTAATGTGACAAGTAAATACGGATGGAAGAAGTATATGATATCACAAAACAGAAGCAACCTTTACTGATGGATGCCAAGTGCCTGTAGGAATTTTTGGATATACTTAGTCAGATCAGCACATTTGGTCTAATTCTACTCCCTCTATCCTAAATAGACATTGTTCTAGGATTGTTCTCATACTTGCAAAATTAGGGCCCATTTTTGGTAGAGCTCCACAGAGCAGATTCACTGGTGCAATCGGGGAAGCTGTACCAATAATATTCAAGAGAAATAATTCTTGACTAATTTTGTAGAGTGATGTTCTCTGAAATAAACTAAGAGCTAGGAACTAGAAAATGTAGTTATTCCTGATCTTGTGAAGTGGTTTTCTTTTATGATTTCAAGAGTTTATGCTATGCTAGAGAATCAAAGAGAACCACTTTCAGTTATAAAATCACTTTTCGTCAGAGAATCACTTCTAGAGAAGCTCCGCCAAATTGGCTCTAACACATCTGATAAATTTTACTCACTGCGCTCTGCAATAGCTGTCCTTCAAGAGTTGATCTAAGTCGAAATATTTTAAGAGTAATCAAGATTTTATAAAATTAGGACATCAAATAGTACCATTAAACCCATCGTGAAATATGTTTTTGTAGTGTACTTATTTAATGTCAAACATAAAACATAATTGGTCAAAATTAACTTAGTTTTACTTGACCCAACTCAAGGAAGACACCTATTACGGGACAAAAGTAGTAGCTAGCTAGGTTTAAATTTGTCTCTGAAATAGGTTGCACGGGAACTACTGAATGTTTGCCTAAATTCGACTGAAAATCTCAAAAACAAAAAGACAAGATACTAACACATGGTCACTATACATTTTATGATGAACAATTCATTAAAATTAAATGATGAACAGTTCATGAGATTAATCAGGGATGGTTAACAGCATAGGCAGGTTTACCAGCAAAATTGACCGAGTATAATGTGCAGTTGCAGCATCATCAAGGTGATCTCAAAAATTAATTGAAACAACACAAACTAGATCATCAGCATTCATGAACCACAGAATCAGCACTTCAATCCGCAGATCAGACGGTGAATAATGGCGCTCTCAGTTCATATCCTCATTCAAAAGACTGGGCAAGCAATTCGTCCAGGTACTCTGGCCCGAGATCTTCAAGCTCAAGCACGCAAGAAGCTGCCTGCTTTTGCTTGCCATGCCCACGACTAGTCACCGTCGTCTGCTGCCCGCCGGCCGCCTTCTTGGTCTTGGGCAACCTCCTGCGGATGCAGTGGCGCCGCTTCAGCTCCAGCACGGGCGAATCCCCAGCGGCGGCCCCGCCATTGAGCCCCAGATCGCGTAATGTCTCTTGTACGTGCTGAACGGGAAAGTTGAGCACCGCGCCGAGGCCGCGCATGGAGTACGCGGCCTGGTCGTAGGCGAGCGCGGCGGCCTCCGGGGTGTCGAAGGTGCCGATCCAAACGCGCTCGCCATTGCGCGTGGAGTCTCTGATCTCCGCCGCGTACTTGCCCCAAGGTCGCTTCCGCACCCCGATCAGCGGCGCTTCATCGCCACCGCCGCCGCCGCTGCCGCTCGACCCGTCGATGGCGTTGGCGTGTATGATTGCTGCTGATGGGGAATGTGAGGCCGTGAAAGTCTTGCCGTGGTGCTCCATCGTCCAGCAGGACGCTGGTGCGTAAGTCCTCGAAGCGCTAGACCCGCTGGTGGTGGCAGTGGATACGGAGGCAGCTCCCATGATGGCGTTGACATGCTCCATGTCCACCGTGCCCATGGCCTTGTCCACTTGGCCTCCGTAGTACTCATCAATGCCGCCGCCGAAGTGAAGCTGCTGCTGGTAGAAGTGGTGATGGGTAGTAAAGGATGACGAAGACGACGACGAGACCCATGCCGCGAGGGACGACTGATGATTGTACCCGCTGCCCCCGTACGGCTGTGGTGCAGCGCAGACGGAGGAGGGCTGAAATTCACCGGTGCCGGCCGAAGCCGTATTGTAGGAGTAGGAGGTCCCGTCGTAGGAGGTGAAGCTGTAGGGGCTATAACCCTGCTCCAATGGCTGCCCTTCGCGAGCATAGGCAGCGTTGCCGTTGTAGAGGCCATTGCCAAAATGAGGCTCCATGAATCACGAACTCACTCTCGGACTCTCGGTCGCTCAGCACAAGTTGTTGAAACCTTAATCAAATTCGAGGCAATCGATGTGTAGTCTACTTAGTACTTGCTAGGGTTGCTAGAGATGGGTTAGAGTAAGATGTAGGTTGCCTTTATAATATGGCCGGCCAGGCTATTTATATATACTCCTACCTTCCGGTTCGTTTTTGTCACATCCCAAAATTCTAAACCAAAAAAATGAGAAGTTTTAAAAATTTTATTTGGGCAACTTAGCTTTTCTAAGCTCTTTTAAAAATTTTCAAAAATGTAATTAAACTAGAACAACATAGCTAAAAGGAAAGTTTCAAAATTTAAAATTTGAACTTGTCAAGTGTTTGATTTTTCTCGTTTTCTCGGTTTTGTTCTTTTGGAGTTTATTTGCTTGTTTGTGGAGTTTGGAATTTTCAAAAGCCATACCAAAATAGAGAAAATTTGAAATCTTCCCGTGTGGGGCCGAATCTCTCCACTGGGCCAGCCTGCTCCCTACCCCGGTCCAGCCCACGCGCGCCCCTGCCCCCCTTCTCCCTCAGCGCGCCCCCACCGGGCTGACCTCGCTCGCCACCTGGCCGGCGCAACCGGCCACGCCGTGCTAGCCGCGCCGCGGGACGCTGTCCGACGGCCCCAAGACGCCGTTGACGCCCTCCATCACCAGCCGTTTGGCCACCTCTCCGCGCCCATAGCTAACCGCAGCGAGCCACGAGGCCCTAGTACGCCCCCAGCGCCCTGGCTACGCCCCCACACACCACGAGTCAGGCCAGCTGCCTAGCAACCATCACAGCTGGACATTGCCGCGCGTTTCAGCCTTAATTTCTCTCCGTTGTGCCGATCCGAGCTCTCACCGCCGCGCTGGCTGTAAAAGGCCCCCACTGTCACGCCCGTGCACCCTTTGCGCCGCTGCCACGCCTGCCCAGGTCCAGCTCCTTCTCCCGCTCGCCGTTCCACCGGAATTTTTGAGATTTGCTTTTCTTCCCCGTCGCCAGCCACCTAGCCCCGCCGCCGATTCCCCTCCAAATCCGGCGACCATTAGCCCAATTGAACCACTTTAGAGCACCGCCAGCACACAGAGAAGCTTGCCGAGCTCGCCAAGCAGCCCGAGCGCACCCCACCTGACCTCCCCACAGGAGCCGCCGTCCGCCGCCGTGCGGCTCACGGCGCCGGCCACTGTGGCGCGGCCACCGGCCAAACTGAGCCCGTCACGAGGCTCCTAGAGCCCGTGCACAGCTTTCGGGCCGAGGAGGGGCCCTCCTATTGAGGCTTTCACCCCCTCGCCGGCATCACCGCCCACGCGCCCCTGGCCGAGCCGCTGCCGCTGTCTCGGCCTGCCGCCGACCGTGACGACCCCGTCACTCATACCCCACCCACGCCGCACTCGCACCCACCCTTCGGTCGGCTGGCAGCAGCCCTGCAAGGGCAGCGCCCCCATGGCCACGATGCGCACGCGCATCGGGCAGAACGCCCCCAGTGCGTGTCCAGCGCACACCCTCTCGTGCCGCCGTTCTGGCTCGCCGCCGGCCGGGGTGGATGCCGCACGACCACCCTCACACTTAGGCACACTCGAGGCTTGCCTCTCACACACACACGCCCCTTTGGTCACGCCTCACGCACGCGCGCAGGCCAGAACACGCCGGTGCGCGCCTAGAGCGCGCCCGGAACACCCGGAGCACATCCAAAGCTGCCCGGAACGTGCCAGAGCGCGTCCGGAATATCCCGTGCGCGTCCTGGCATGCCCTCAGGCGCCGAACAGTGAGCGCGGCCCTGGTCCCCGACCGGAGGGCCGCATGGCTCTGCAAGACGGCCGCACGCACACGCACACTCACACTCACGTTCACGCTAAGTTCGACACCTAAGACCCAGACACCGACACGGTCGCATGTCCATCTTGGACACAGCCACGGACCCGTGTCCGCAGTCACGGCCATAGGCAACGTGTCCACAAAACCTCGAACACGTGTCCACGAATCCACAGGACCCGTCACAGTTCACGTGTCCACAAATCCACAGGACCCGTCATAGTTCACGTGTCCACGAATCCACAGGACCCGTCACAGTTCACGTGTCCACGGAGAAAACCCTCGATTCTGGATACCCGTATGTCTAGGGGCCGTGGACACAGACCGAACTATGTGTCCACGAGAATATCCCCGAGTCTGAACACCCATGTGTCCATGGGTCGTGGACACAGCCCGAGCCATGTGTCCACGCAGCTTTCCCACAGCCCATCACAGCCACTTTGCCAGCCACTTCACCACCACATTTTAGCTCCGATCACAACCACCAACCTACTGTTAGAACTGTTATCACGAGTGTGACATCCCAAATTTCAGGGCAAGTCTAAAAATACGTAATTCACAATTTTTCTAAGTTTCACTCTAACTATTTTCTTTTCACTTCTCACCTTTTCTTTTCTTTCCTATTTCAAAAGGTGAAAACCTCACTAAATTAAAACTTATCTAAATTGAAGATTTCAAAATATTAAAATTTAAGGTGTGACAAGTGGTTGAGCCCCTTTTTGTTTTTCTTTCCCTTACTGTTTGTTTTACAGCGTTCTTAATTCTAATTATTTGAATCCTAAATCCAACCAATTCCCTTAAAATTTTGGATCCATTTAACTCCTGTGAACCTATTTCTTTTGAATTTCAAACCCATTCAAATTGTTTGAACTCAACCCTTCTGAATTCCAATCCTATCGAACTCCTTGAATTCCAAACCAGGCCAATTCTTTTGAACCTTTTGACCCCGTCCGAATTAATTTACTCCTTTCAGATAGACATTTATCTCCCGAATTTCATAGAATAAAATCTATTCAGAATTTGAAGATAATCCTAAAACGAAGGTTGTTCATCTTAAAAGGTACTTCAACCCTGCAAAATTTCACGTTTATCAGAGCTCGGCAAGTTGACCTTTTTAAGGAAAAACAGAGGCTGTTGCTGAAATTCCGAAAAATCAGAAAAATACAAAAAAAGCCGCGGGTCCCACACGTCAGCGTTGTCTTCTTCCTCGCGCCGCTCACGCCCTGGCAGCCTCTGCTCGCCACGCCACGCGCCCTGCCACACGCAGCACATGCACAAGCGCGGCTCGCCTAGTTGCCGCGTGCCCCGCCAGATACCTCACGCTTGTGTTGGAAATCAAGATCGGATTTCGCTCTGTTCCCCTTTAGCCGCCTGTCCGCCATCGCCGGCGCGCTGTCGTTGCCTTCCCAGCTCCCAAAGCCTGCCAAAAGAAGCACCGCACTACCCTTTCACTCCCCGCAGCAAGCCCGACCATCATCGCCTTGGAATCAAGCTTCGATTTCTGTTTCCCCAATCCCCAGCCACTACCGTTCGTCACCTCAGCGCCGTTGAAATTCCGGCCACCCGGTGAACCTCTCCAACTTCGAGCCATATTTGCATCACCACTACGAGCTCCTCCACCATCGGGGCACTCTAGTTTTGCCCGTGGTCACAGGAGCCGTTCCCCTTCTGAAGCGCGCCATCGTGCGCCGCACTCCTCTGTCGCCGGCCCAGTGCCGCGGCTCTCCGGCCAAGCAATGCCCACCAAACAACTCGCGGCGACTTCCTCTCTCTCCTTCGAAGCAACCACGAGCCACCCCGTTGCCCCTAGAGGCTAGGCACCGTGCGCCTGTGCCGTGCACCGCCCTTCGTCGGTGCCGGCATTGCAAGGCGCCACCTCAACCCGATTAAACCCACAAGGTAGCTCACCGCGCCGCCCTCCTGCTCCTCCGCCACCTTTCGAGCCACCTCTGCCTCTCCCGCGGGCTGGCACTGTGAGCCGCCGCTCTGCCCTGCCTCCACTCCGCCGCCAACGCGCGCCTTCACCTCCTTGGCTTCCTCAAGCCCGTGGCGAGATCCAGCACGCCGCTCTGCCCTTCCTCCACCGAGGCCCTAGCCACTCCGGCCGGCTTGCCGCTGGACGCCGGCGAGGTCCACGGCGACGGGGTGGACCGACCCTTTCCCCATGTCCTGGACAGAGGCCACGGCTTCAACAGGCCGATTGGTAAAGGCTCTCTTTCAGAAAAGCCCTCCAGCTCCTTTAGATAAAAGTCCTAGGTCCAACTTCATTTTAGGAAGTTCTACAATTTCTTGATTATTTACAGTATAGTCCTAAGCCTAAGTATTTACAGAAAGGTCCCTGCTGATCATCTGGTAACTGCAAATTAGTCCTTGACGACCTTTCTGGTAATTAAAGCATTGGCCACGTGTCCATAGACACAGACACGAGCACTGATATTCTCACGTGTCCACGGACACGTCACAGTTTTCACGTGTCCACGTGTCCACGGACACGATCACAGTTCCCGTGTCCACGTGTCCACGGACACATCACAGTTTTCACGTGTCCACGTGTCCACGGACACGATCACAGTTCCTGTGTCCACATGTCCACGGACACGTCACAGTTTTAACGTGTCCACGTGTCCACGGACACGATCACAGTTTTCCCGTGTCCGTGGACACGTCACAGTTTTCCCGTGTCCACGTGTCCACGGACACGATCATAGTTTTCCCGTGTCCACGAAAAACCCCGAACTTTCCCATGTCCACAGAAACCTCGAACTTTCCTGTGTCCACAGAAACCCCGAACTTTCACGTGTCCACGAAACCCCGAACTTTCCCATGTCCACGAAACCCTGAACTTTCCCGTGTCCACGAAAACTCCGAACTATCCCGTGTCCATGAAAAACCCTGAACTTTCCCGTGTCCACGGAAACCCCAAACTTTCCCGTGTCCACGAATTCCCGAACTTTCACAAAACCACGAACTTTCATTCTCACGTGTCCACGAATCCCCGAACTTCCACAAAACCACGAACTTTCACTCTCACGTGTCCACGAATCTCTGAACTTCCACAAAACCCTGAACTTTCATTCTCATGTGTCTACGAATCCCCGAACTTCCACAAAACCCCGAACTTCCATTCTCACGTGTCCACAAATCTCCGAACTTCCACAAAACCACGAACTTTCTCTCTCACGTGTCCACGAATCCCCGAACTTCCACAAAACCCCGAACTTTCATTCTCACGTGTCCACGAATCCCCGAACTTCCACAAAACCCCGAACTTCCAGTCTCACGTGTCCACAAATCCCCGAACTTCCACAAAACCACGAACTTTCACTCTCACGTGTCCACGAATCCCCGAACTTCCACAAAACCCCGAACTTTCATTCTCACGTGTCCACGAATCCCTGAACTTCCACAAAACCATGAACTTTCACTCTCACGTGTCCACGAATCCCCGAACTTTCACAAAATCCCGATCTTTCACTTTCACGTGTCCACGAACACGTCACAGTTCACATGTCCACGAACATGGTCACAGTCCACGTGTCCACGGACACGATCACAGTTCACACGTTCACGTGTCCATGAACACGTCACAGAACTCTGTGTCCACGGAGAAATTCCTGATTCTGGACACCTGTGTGTCCAGGGGCCGTGGACACAGGCCAAACCACATGTCCACATGATTTTTTTTCTTGATTCTAGACACGCAGGTGTCTAGAGGCCGTGGACACAGGCCGGGCCATGTGTCCATGTAGCCTTTGCCAGTTTTCGGTCATGGACTAGCTGGCAACATCACCACGAAGTTTGTCTCTTGTTTCACGCCTGCACACACACACCCGACAACTATGGACATAGGTTGGGTAGCGTGTCCACGGGGGAGATTTCCTGTTTTCCATCGTGAACACCTTGTTTGTCTCACCACCGCTACACCTTAACTAAGTTTTCAGTGATCTTGGTGCCATGGGAACCATTATCTCAAGCTCCATCACATCAAATCATCCAAACCTCAGCCAACCTCCGGTCTTGCCGATTCGCTTCTATAGTAAGTTCTTCATCGAGTTTAATCGTGTTCCTTCTTTTGTTTTATTGTTGTTAGTGCAACTCTTTAGTTATGATGCATTCTAAGCATAGATTTATACTAGCTAAGGCACGCCATAGCATAGCTGTCAGTGTTTTGTACACCGGCACAGTAAAATTTATACGATCAGACATGTGATTGTGCATTTTTGGAATCGAATGGCCTAGCCTACAGATGAGACTCAAAGGTTAACCTGGTTCGAGCCGCCTCGAGGCGTAATACCCTACGTCCAGGGGTGAGAGATTGATCGTATGAATCTCAAGAACACGAAAGTACAATGCGGAAGGGCCCCGGATGGATTCGAGAGTCCCTAGCTTGCGTGATGGAAGTAGTTATCAGGTGGTGATTTTTGCTATCGCTCTGGGTGTATCAGCTTGTTGATCTTGTTTCTTTTCTTGTTCGTCCTCCCCCAAGCACTGTTGCCCGGGTATCTCTTATATAGGGGCGAACCTGTGTTGTCTTGACCGAACCATGGATGGAGTAACTGGACCATGGTTTAAGCATCTTGTCGCCTACGGAAACGGATGGCCCTTTGACAGGTGGGGCCACAGTCCCAGAGGGTTGCTCCCTCCGGAGTTCAGGCCGGGCGATCGATGCTTCTCGTTCGTACTATTATTCCCTGAGGAAGAGCAGAGATACTTTGTTGCCCAGCTTTATCACTCGGGAGGTTGTTCCTCGCCCGGTCGGGTAGTTACGAAATCTTCCGGATCATTTATCTCCTGCATGTTGCTGGGGGTTCTGAGTTGACACGTCTATTCTGTTGATGACTGCTCCCCAGCGGTTGGCGGACGGGTCTCGACCGCTGGGATTCCGATAGCTCGGGTCTCGACCCTTGGAGTTTGGAACGGCTCCGTTTCTGGGCCTAGACGGGACTTCCCGATCGCTGGGGCCGGGCCGCCTTTGTGATGTCCTTGGTGGGCCGTTGGGCCGTGGTTCACAGGTGAGCCGCGTTGTAGAGGTTGATCCGTAAGCACTCGGAGTATACTATCCCGACAATAGCGTAACCCCATTATTTAGCACACATTAGTATGCGCACCCATGTTAGCACTGAATAGCCTAACTGAAAATGAGAATTATAGAATTAATAGTTAAACACTAATAACTAAATACTAGGAAGTAAACACTTTAGTTAACAGCCTATAAGCAACCTGCCATGCAGTCACCCATGTAAGGGCACCTTTTAGCACTTGTGCCACTTGTTAGTTTTAGTAATTTAATTATATAAAATAAGTTAGGTAATTAACTATTAATCACCTAAAGTAGTACATTCATATAGGTATAAACTAAATAATTAACTGTAGCAATATGCCCATCACCACATCACAGTTAATGCCATTTATGTAGTGTAGGAGTTCAACTGTATAGTAGAATCAAGAAATACTCACTAGAAAGCATGTGTAACACATCAGTACACGCTAGTGCACGTACCACCTACTAGCACTAATGATGTAACTAGATAGTTAATAGCTAAATACTCGACCACCTACGGGCATTATAGGAAGTAAGCATAAATTAATTAGAATACTTGTGTATTTCACTTTACATCGGTACACACCGGCACACGTGCAATCTTAAGTCGTGCTCACATTCGAAATCATGATACATAGATATAAGCACAGGCCAACGATAAGTGCAAGTGCACAATATACACGGATAACTCAGGTCATGAGCCGTGACATAGAAGCACGCACAATGCACTCATGATATAGTTTAATCACTAGGTATCAATCAGAATAACTCTAATGGCCAACAAGTAGTGAATGGTCCTAAATTATGGTCTACATAAAATGATGTACTGTTCACAGGACTACGCATGCACATGCCTCTCCAATAGCCATGCTAGTGGGCCTCACCGCTCCTCGTAATAACTAATCACTGCATCATGCTTGACTTGCCCTAAGTTTTCCTCGCGGTGTTATCTGGTTCTTAGTTGGAGTTCTTTGGATTTTATCGCTCTTTCTTGAGTTGCGTTTCTTTCGCAGTAGTTTTATTAGGCTTTTCCTTCGCGTAGATAACGCTGAGTGTAAGGAAGAGTCAAGCCTCAAGAGGGACCAGAATGTCCACGTATGAAGAGAAGCTCGTCGATTGGGCGCGAAGCTAGAGATTGAAGATTGAGATCTTAAAGAAGAAGCCTTCAACCTCAAGCTTGAAGATTAAGCTATGCATAATATTTTGGTTTGAAACATTGTGTTAGTCATAATCTTACTTGTTCTTAGGTATTTATATTTATGTCAGTAACTTGCTATATAGATATGAATACCTTCCTTGAAAACCATTGACGAAGTGTCCTTGATAGCCATAGGAATTCCGTTCCTAGATAGTTTTACAGAACAGATATTACCTTGTACTAGATCTGCTTAGGACCCCATTTACGATGCTCCGCACCGCCGCACCATATACCATTAATTTGCAAAATGAGTTGAAAGAGTTTGGTGGTGTGAGTACAAATAAAAGGGGGCGGAATTAGAACAACTGGTGCTAGGTGAAGAGGGGATGTTTCTGGCTGTGAGGTGAGGCTCACCTGAGGTGATGGTGACAGGTGTGTAGGCTTCGCTGTGGTCCACCTGCCGTGGACGAGACCGCCACCCCTGCCATATAAGGACCGGTTCGTTAGCCCTCGACTTGGTAATTCCCGTGCAACCACAGAACCTGTACATTTTAGGCAGGACTTATTCCCTCTACGTATTCTTTCCACATCGAACCACTGGAGGGTTGATAGTGAAGACACAAGGGAACAGGAGAAGGGCGTGAGATAACTCGTTGCCTGGCCTTCGACGGTAATTGCCCGCGTCACGGGAGCGTAAGCCCGCGGATATAGCCCCTGGTTTGGTAATACCCGGGGATTGAAGGGGACTAGGAAAAGGTGTGAATGTGGTGGATATTCACGACCCGGCTCCGGGAATGTACTGACGTGTCATCGACGGCCTGGAAAACCCTGAGGGATGGCCCCCCTGTTTGCACCTTGGGTAGAATCTGTGGAAAACTGCGTAGATGTGGGATGAGAGTTATGCAACTCTAATGATCAGGAGTAGCATAACCTGTGGGTACAGTGTACAACCTCTGCAGAGCTAAAAATCCTTTCGGATAGGCTGTTGTCACAGTATTGACATGCTACTGTTCGGGCGCCCTACGATTAGATTTTCTATACTGCCTTGAAGTGTGAGTGGGTGTAGCGACCCGTGCTTTGAAAAGTGTCTGGAGGGGATAGTGGAGGCCCTTCCAGTTAAAAATTAGGGAACTGGCGGGAACGGTTTGTACTCCCCTAGGTCCAACTTATTAATATATGGATAATAAATGCTTTCACTCCTTTTTGAAATCTTCTGTAGTGAACCTTGTATAAAACTGGCTTTTTGCAACATGGACCTTGCTGCCTCATCCTTGCTACAACCAATGTGTCTATATTTATACCTTTGCTTAGTGCTGGAGCTTGCTGAGTACCTTATCTACTCACCCGCCTGCATTTGTGGTTTTAGACGGTGAGGATCGCGTAGGTGTTGTGCTGGTTGCGTTATGCTTCCTAAGTCTGCTTGTGGATTTGGGCCCTGGTGTTCGCTGCCTGCTCTGCTTTTAGTTGGTCAACCGGTGTAGGATCATAGAGATCCTCATGGTGTGGCCACTAAAAGTCCTGTCTCAGGTTAGTTTTTCCTTTCGAAGTATACTTTCGATATACATTCTGTTGTGTTGTGCGTATCAGCTACTGATCCAGAGACTGATACATGTATCACAGTGCATTCCAGAAAAGAGGTGCGCGACAACGAGGCCTACCATCCTAGGTCATCCAAACTCCATGTTTCTGTTTGGTGCTTGTTTTATTTGTAATTTTGTAGCTTTTCTTTTAGTAGGCTTATTGTAATTGTTGTTTGTAGCCGAAGAAGATCTCGAAGAGGAAGAAGAGCCCGAGTACGAAGAAGAGCCTGAGGACGCAGCTGAAGGAAAGTCCGAACACCCTCTTGCACCATATTGAACCCATGTTTTGTTACCGCACCCATAGAGCCCAATGCTTGCGTTTATTTCATAAATTATGTTAAAACGTTGTGTAGTTTTATACCCACTTGATACTAGGTAGTTATATTAATGTCAGTTACTTGCTGAAGTTAATATGAATTACATCCTTGTTCGCCGATTGACGACGCACCTTTGTTAACCATAGGAATTCTGTCTTTAAATACGTTTAAAGAACGGAAAGTTGCCTTGATAATAGAATGCTTAGGGTTTTCCCCTTACGATGCTAGTCATCGTCAGGCCATACACTAAATATTTTTGAAATGAGTTAAAGTGAGTTTGATGGTGTGAGTAAAATAAAATGGGATGTGATTAGTACAACTGGTGCTAGGTGAAGATGGGTGATTCTGGTCGTGGGGTGGGGCTCACAAGAGGTGATGGTGATAGGTGTATAGTCTTCATTTTGGTCCACCTGCCGTGGACGAGTCCGCCATCCCTGCCATATAAGGACCGGTTCGTTAGCGCTTGACTTAGCAATTTCGTGCAACCACAGAACCCGACAAATGGGAGGGACTTATCCTCGCTATGTAGGTATTTCACATCAAGCCATTAGGAGGTCGATAGGACAAAAGGGGACAGGAGAAGGGCTTGAGATAACTCGCTGCTTGGCTTTCGGCTATGTAATTGCCCACGTCATAGGACCGTAAGCCCACGGATATAGCCCCTGGTTTGATAAGTAGGCGACCAGGAAAAGACGTGGCTGTGGTAAATCTTCACGATGCGGCTCCAGGAATGTACTGTCGCGTCATAGGGAGTGTGATACCCCAACGGATAGCCTCTGTGTACATCTTGAGTGAAATCTGTGGGAACCTATGTAGTTGTGGGGTAAACGTTATGCAACTCTGTTGATCAAGAGGAGCAACCTGTGGGTACAGTGTACAAGCTCTGCAGAGTGTAAAATCCTTCCAGATAGGCCATTGTCACGGTATTGACATGCTATTTGTTCGAGTACCCTACGATTAGTTTTCTGCATTGTCCTTGACGTGTGAGTGGTTGTAGACACCCGTGTTTTGGAATGTGTTGGCTGCGTGCCGAGGGCCTACATGGATACGTGCTAGTGCCTGACTAAAACCTTCCTTAGGTCCACCCTACTAAAAGATGAAAAATTGTTTTCCATCCTGTTTAGAAACCTTTCCCTCTAGGAAGCCTTGGCATAAAAACTTGCTTTCTGCAAAACTCAAACTTCAAGCCTTTTCTTGCTTCGCCTTTTGCCCTTACTCCTCCTTACAGTTAGGGCATGGTGAGTACTTTTGTACTCACTCTATCCCTTGCTGTTGTTGTTCTAAGGACGAAGATGACGAGGATGATGCCAACTATGAAGATTAGAAGTCTCGCGTTTCGCTCGAGTGTTGCCTGTGATTTGCTAGTAGTCGTCGAGTAGGTGTGATGTTTGAATAAAAGTCGTTGACTTGTCATGCTTGCTAGACCTTTTCGAAGGTGTATAATACTTCGGACCCGTATGTGTAATAATATCACTTTATTTTTGATGTGCGTACCAACTACCGGTTCAGAGATTGGTACATGTGACACCCTGTTTCTAGAATGCACTGTGATACATGTATCAGTCCCTAGATCAGTAGCTGATACGCACAAACACAACAGAATGTATATCAAAAGCATACTTCGAAAAGAAAAACTAACCTGAGACAGGACTTTTAGCGGCAACACCGTAAGGATCTCTACGATCCTACACCGGTCGTTCAACTAAAACCAGAGCAGGCAGTGAAACACTAAGGCTCAAATCCACAAGCAGACTTGGGAAGCAGAACGAAAACCAGCACGTCACCTACGCGATCCTCACTGTCTGAAACCACAAATGTAGGCAGGTGAGTACATAAGGTACTCAGCAAGCTCCAACACTAAGCAAAAGTATATGTTTAGATGCACATTTGGTTGTAGCAAAGATGAGGCTACGGGGTTCAGTTTTTGTGATAAGCCAGTTTTTATGCAGGGTTAACTACAGAAGATTTTTAAAGGGGAGTGAAAATATTTGTTGTCTATATTTTAGTAGGTTGGACCTAGGAGAGCATAAACCATTCCCGCCAGTTCTCAAGTTTTAACTGAAAGGGCTCCACTATCCAATCCAGACACTTTCCAAAACACGAGCAACTACACCCACTCACACGCCAAGGATTTCATAGAAAAACTAATCGTAGGGTGCCCGAACAATTGCATGCCAATACTGTGATAACGGCCTATCCGAAAAGATTTTTAACTCTGCAGAGGTTGTACACTGTACCCACAGGTTATGCTACTCCTGATCAACAGAGTTGCATAACGTCTATCCCACAACTATATAGGTTTTCATAGATTCCATCCATGATAAATACAGGGGCTATCCCTTGGGGTTTTGCAGGCCACCGATGATGCGACGGTACATTCTCGGAGCCGGATCATGAAGATTTATCACAGTCACATCTTTTCCTGGTCCCCTACGACGCTGAGTATTACTAAACCAGGGGCTATATCCGTAGGTTTATGGTCCCATGACGCGGGCAATTACATGGTCGAAAGCCAGGCAGCGAGTCATCTCACGCCCTTCTCTTGTTGTCTTGTGTCCTACCGACCTCCTAATGGCTCAATGTGGAATACCTATATAGCGGGGATAGGTCCTGCCCAGATCAGGTTCTGTGGTTGCACAAAAATTACTAAGTCGAGGACTAACAAACCGGTCCTGATATGGCAGGGGTGGCGGTCTCGTCCACGATAGGTGGACCACACCGAAGACTACACACTTATCACCGACACCTCAATTGAGCCCCACCCCACGACCAGAATCAACCCTCTTCACCTAGCATCAGTTGCACTAATCCCACTCCATTTTATTTTACACACACCACCAAACACAATTTAACGCATTTTATAAATAAATGGTGCATGGTGTGGCGGTGCGAGGCACCGCAATTGGGTTCCTAAGCATTCTAATAACAAGGCAACTTTTTGTTCATTAAAGTATTTTAACGACGGTGTCCTATGGTTAACAAGGAGGGTGTCGTCAACGGGTATTCAAGGTATTTAATATTAGTGTCTACTAACTGACATTAATATCAGTAAAGCAATCAATCAAGGTAGGATGATAACTATCACAATGTTTTAAATCAAAATATTATGCATAGCAGAAAAGATAGGCACTATAGGAGCATTAGCAAAATATAGGATCAATATGATTAAGGGGTTAGAGCTTGCCTGCAAACTCCTAATCTTCGGAGCTTGAGGTCGGAGGCTTCTTCATCAAGATTCTAGTCTTCTATCTCTGGCTTCACGTCCAAATCCTCGTGCTTCTCTTCACACGCTGACCTTCTGCCTCCTCTTGAAGCTTGACACTTCCTTACACTCAGCGTTATCTAAGCGAAAAGAACCACCTAATAAAACTACCGAAAAAGAAACAAGGCTCGAGAAGAAGCAATAAAATCCAAAGAACTCCGAATAAGAACCAAATAAAATCCAAAAGAAAGAAGATGACAAAGATCTTGTATGAGTTGGCGGCTATTGCATTCTAATTTATTTTAAACGCTTTTATTTATGACTGAGATGATTACGTGGGTGCACTATGAGTATTGGATCATCGTTAGGGCTTTCCTAATGTTGACTGGTGGCACTTGCACTATTGTAGTATAATATACATGAAAATCTATTGTGATTAGAGATTAATTATTTTACTTCCATAACTAAACTTTCTAATTAGTTGAGAATACCCTGTTAATGCATGCTAACATGAAGTGCAATGCATATGCAGCTAATTAATATTTACTTAAATATATGTTCCTACTTTAAACTATAGTACTAAAACTAACATGGATATGCGCACTTATGCATGGTAGTGATGCTATAAAACCATGCTGATAACGTGGAATGCACACCTATCTAATATGAGCTATGCTAAAGAATAGGTCGCAATATGAGGCACGCATTAAAACCAGCTCCAATAAAACTTACTATTAAAACAACCAGCAAGATCGGATGTTGGCTGAGGTTTGGATGATTCGATGTGGTGGAGTTCGAGACAACAGTTCTAACGGGGCCGAAACCACTGAAAACGGAGTTGGGGGTGTGGCGGTGGTGAGGCGAACAAGGTGTTCACGATGGAAAACAGGAAATCTCCCCCTGGGACACGCTACCCGGCATGTGTCCACAGCTGTCGGGTGTGTGTGTGCAAGCGTGAAACAGGGGACGAACTTCGTGGTGATGTTGTCAGCTGGTCTGTGACTGAAAACTGGCAAAGGCTGCGTGGACACATGGCTCGGCCTGTGTCCACAGCCTCTGGACACCTGTGTGTCCAGAATTGAGAAAAATCCTGTGGACACGTGGTTCGGCCTGTGTCCACTGCCCCTGGACACACGGGTGCCCAGAATCGGGGATTTCTCCGTGGACATAGAGTTCTGTGACGTGTTCGTGGACACGTGAACATATGAGCTGTGATCATGTCTGTGGACACGTGGACTGTGACGTGTCCGTGGACACGTGAAAGTGAAAGTTCGGGGTTTGGTGGAAGTTCGGGGATTCGTGGACACGTGAGAGTGAAATTTCGGGGTTTTGTGGAAGTTCGGGGATTTGTGGACACGTGAGAGTGGAAGTTCGGGGTTTTGTGGAAGTTCGGGGATTCGTGGACACGTGAGAGTGGAAGTTCGGGGTTTTGTGGAAGTTCGGGGATTCGTGGACACATGAGATCGTGACGTGTCTGTGGACACGTGAAATCGTGACGTGTCCATGGACACGTGGACACGGGAGAATTGTGATCGTGTTCGTGGACACGGGAAAACTGTTCTCGTGTCCGTGGATACGAGAAAACTGTGACGTGTCTGTGGACACATGAAATCGTAACGTGTTCGTGGACACGAGAAAACTGTGACGTGTCTGTGGACACGAGAAAACTGTGACGTGTCTGTGGACACGGGAAAACTGACACGGGAAAACTGACACGGGAAAACTGTGATGTGTCCATGGACACGGGGACACGTGAAATCGTGACGTGTCTGTGGACACGGGAAAACTGTGACGTGTCTGTGGACACGTGGACACGAGAAAACTGTGACATGTCCGTGGACACGTGGACACGTGAAAACTGGGTCTGTGGACACGTGGCCAGTGCTGTGTCTGTGCCTGTGGACACGTGCTTTGAGTCCGGTAGTGACCTGACTGGGGGTCACAGAAGCGTGACCTTGTCACAGTTCGCGGACACGAGCTCCGGGTCCAGTTCACATGTAAACGGGTCGGGTGGTAATCGGTGTCCAGGAACGTGCCGATTACTGTGTCCAACCCTCAGGTGTGTTCTAGGAGCTCATTCGTAAATAAAAGAAAGTTTTTAGCGACCATTCTATTATTATAGAAGTGCATAGGGGCCTGATGTGTAAGGGAATAGGACCATACTGCAGATAACATGAGGATCTAGGCTTCTTTGTAAGGCTGTAGGGGTAGGATTACTCAAATGGAATAACTAAAGGGGCTCTTCTGCAAATTTGGCTTTTACTGGGTTGGGTGGCCTGCTCCTCACTGTGTCCATGTTCTGTGGACGGTGCGGCCAGAGCCGGTCCACGCGCTCCGTCGTGTTCCTCGGCCACAGCGAGGCAGCTAGCCGGCCGGAGGAGCATGGGCTCCAGGCGGGGGAGCACGAGGACGCCATGGCGAGCTCCACCAAAAGCGCGACGGGGTCGGCGAGGTGATGCAGCGCGCTGGTGACAGAATCCAGTCAGGGCGGACGGCGGCGCCTGGCGCCGGGCCTGCAGCGGCGCAAGGAGAGCACGGGGCCAGCGCAGGAGTGAGAGGGCGGCGAGAAGAACCCGCCCGTGTGCTCAGGCAAGCCGGTGGGAGGCCTTGCGGAGCTGGCGCCGGAGAGGGGCGGCGCTCGACGAAGATGGGGGCGGTGCGTCACAGTGGCACGCCACACCGGGTAGCATGCGAGCTGCATGGTGGAAACTCGAGGCTCAGGCCGAGGAGCATGCGAGCTGCATGGTGGAGCTCCCCATGGGCTCAGGCGTGTCCCGGTGGTGCGTGGCGGGGTTCGGCTCCGGTCAATTTCCGGCTGGGTGAGCTGGGGACCCAGCAGGAGGAGGGAGAGGGAACCACGGTGAGCCTCTCTGTGGTCCAAATCTAGCCAGAGAGCAGAGACGGCACTTGTCAACGGCGACACGTCATAGCAGCATCTGGCGCCAGACCAGCAGCAGCGTCGCGGAGCTCAGGCTGCCGGTGTAGGAGCACCAGGGCGACGCGGGGATCCTCTCCATGGGTTCAGACTCGCCGGGGAGGTGCTGAAGACTACCGGCCACGGTGGAGGGCAGGGTGCCGCAGCGGCCTTGGGCAGAAGCTCTGCTCCGGCCGCCATTCGCCAGAACCGAAGGGTTCCAGAGGGAGGGCAGCTGCTGGAGGTGGTGTAGGCGATGTTAGGGAAGGAGCTGCTCGCCGGTGGAGGTGGATTGCGGTGGCGCCCTGCTCGGCGGACAGGACAGCGGAGTGGAAATGCGCAGGGGCATTTGTGACTTGTCGGGAAAGAGGGGAACAGCGCTGAGGATGTGGAACACGTGGACTGGCACGTGGCAGCGGCGAAGGGCGCATGTGCTGCGCGTGGCCGGGTCCGTGGCACCGCACGCGCCGGCGTCCATGCCAGGAGGCGCGATGGGAATGGAGGGAGGAGGGAGATGGATGCACAATGCCGGGCCGTCGGTTGGGCCAGCGCTGCTGGGCCGAGTTGGGAGCTGGCTGGGCCAGGGAAGGAAGCAAGCGGCCCAATACGAAATTTGGAAATTTGATTTAAATTGAACTCAAATGAGTTGAGAGATTTTGGATTCAAAGAATTGTTTGAATTTAGGGTTCAAATAACATGTCAGAAAACGGTAAAACGAACAAAGAAAAAGAAAGAATCAAACACTTGTCACACTTTCAAATTTTAATATTTTGAAATTTCCGAATTAGCTAAGTTTTAATTTAGTGAGGTTTTTGCCCTTTGAGATGGGAAGGAAAAGAGAAGAAGGAAAATGTTAGGGTGCTTTGTTAGAAAAATTTTGAATTACGCATTTTTAAATTAGTCCTAAAAATAGGATGTCACAGTACAGAAGGCACAAGGACTCACCTGGAAGGGGGTCTTACAGTTTTGAAAAGTGTTTTAGTCCAACATTAGAAAATATAACTTTTGTAAAAGTATACACATGTCATTTTTAATAAATATGTTTTTAAAAAATAGGAGTTAAAGTTATTATTTTGAAGGCCGTCTCATTACTCAAAATGACTTTTTTTTGAACCGGAGGGAGTGCTGATTACGCTCGTGGTTCTTTGAGCATCTAGTAAGTATTTGTGGAAGAAAATAATGCACTATTGACAGCCTAATTAAGCTGTTGGGATACTTTTAGTTTGTTTCCGATCGATTATCGAATCCCTAGTGCCGATTGACAGGATGCCACCCTCACCGGGGTACAACTCCAAAGCCCACTTTTTTTTTATAAATTTATTGGATTTGGATTGAGTATGTTATTGCGAGAAAAAGGAAAGACAGCTCATTGGCACATGTGTAAAGAGAGGGGTTATGGATGGAAACGCCGCGGAATTGTGGTCCAACGGTGCCACTTCTCCGTACGCCTTACAAATGGCCCCTGCCATGTTGGATAGTGGCATCTATATAGGAGTATGTGGCAGGACTGATTAGGAAATCACGTTGAGATCCTCTAAATAACACAGTTCTTGATATCTGAGACCCGGCCTAAAATGTCAGTGACTCTTAATACATTGGCATTATTGGAGAGGATTACACATTGATGATATCATGTCAGTACTACAAGCAAACATGAACTACAATCTTAAGCTCTATCCTTACAAAAATGCAGGTGATACAATGATACTTCTCTGGCAGAAACTGAGGATGCCATGCAACTCAAATCCCTAATTGATGTTTTGAAACTCCGCTATAGGTTTGCAAATCAAGTTCACAAATAGGTGCAAATAGAACAATTGTACCAATGCATGTTCCAGAAGACTGACAAACCCTAACTCATATCCATCCTGAGTTGCCGGTAGCTAGGGATGAAAAGTACACCTAGGAACCTCTTTAGTTCAATCAAATTAGTAAAAATTAGCTCATTTTATTGGACTAAAGAGGTTTAGAGGTGAATCTAAGGATCACCAATTTTCACTCCTAGCTGCCAGCTCTAGGGTTTCCCGCAGACCTACTTACCCCTCCCGCTCTCAGCTAGTTGTGGCTATCTACTTTTGCTCCAATTAGCGTAGCCTTGGGCAGATTTTGTGAATAGAAGTTAAGGAGAGAAAAGATATAGATAGAAAACTATTAGAAAAAGAGAAATGTATATTGCTGAGTTACAACAAATTATAATTTTAAAAAATATTAGGGAAGTTCAAAGTGACTTATAATTTAGAATGTTTGTATGCAGACACATATGCACGCATGTGTACATCTGCCAGCCTGCATTGATCCATGAACACATGGTTCTATGGAGCAACGTGAAGTCCGAATCCCTAGGGCGGCTGCTACGGAGCAGAATAAAGTATAGACCTACCTATATAGGGTGTGCGTAATATACTTTTTTTCTCAGATACTTTCCCTAGGATTAACTTGTTAATGACACAACCACCAAACATAAAATAAAGCTGATACTAATAACACAACGCTACATACGACTACAGGTTACCGCGTGAATTGGAACTATATATTTCTGCATTATTGGTGTCCAAAAATACATCACACAACCGTTGGTGCAGTGTATGCGTCCATCGGTTAGGTTGTTTCATGTGATCAATACTATACTTAGAAAAAATATGGGGGTCCAGCTTGTGATATCTTCTGTTTGTACGTGTTAGATCTAGGTATTCTATTATACTCCCTCCGTTCACAAATATAAGTTATTCTAACATTCAAAATTTGTTTCTCAATATATGTCATTCTCACTTTCTAATACACCTTTTTCTCTTTTCAATACATTTTTTCTCTTTTCAATAAATCTCTATCTCTGTCTCTTTTCTCCTCATTTTATACGTAACATACTTTTTTACTTTTTGTTAATTTCCGTGTCCAGAGCTAGAATAACCTAAAAGTTAACAGAGGGAGTACCAGATATGCTTAATTAGGATACGTACGCTCAATGATTTTATACTGATCATACTTCAAATTCACTCTGCATTTGATGGTGTGTGTATCGATCCTAGCTAAGTAGATTCTTGCGACCATTATTATTATATTGATT
>BCLH01000442.1:43272-60688 GCA_001602315.1 Zoysia pacifica
TGATACTTAGAACACATAATCTAACTCAAATACCAACAAACATGTTTTCCTACAGGTCGCATACATATATTTATTGTTCTAAAGTATGTATTTTCCAAATGTAGATATTATAAAAATATTTTCGGGACTAATATACCAATGATTTTTATTTATATTTCTAAAGAAAAATATTTTGAAAACTATATATCATTGGACAAATCATTAAAGTTTGACTAGATTTTATGTCACAAGATGCCTAATTAATTTTCTTACCAGAGTGAGTACTGTATATATTCGTTTACGTTTCAAAAAAAAGAAGAAGAATGAAAATGTTTGACCATAGTACATTTTTTTATTCTCATATAGTAATAGGAGAATATTGATATTGTTCCAATTGTCGACAATAATACAATGCATGCCCAGCTGGGATGTTTTCCTCGTTCAAGATCTCACAAGACTTTGCTGCTTGGAACGTGCATAAATTAATAATTTTATTTTATTTCAGAAAGAGAGAGAGGTTCAGGAGCTTGGTCTCTCTAATACTGTCCCACTGGCTGCTGGCTGCGGCATCTGTCTCCTTCATCCGTTGGATTTGTAGCAGTGTTACGTGCCTGTTAGAACATCGACCTGTTGTGAACAGCTAATCTTGCCTGTACGTATGGAGCCAGCTTCATCAGATCCGTGGACAAACGAACCAATATGCAGGTTATTTGTTTCTTTGTTGGGGTTTTGATAATTAATTTAATACCTTTTGTACAAGGGAGGAAACAACCTAGAAATACCTGACAGATCCCAGTAGCACGTGTGGAGAAAGTAATACAATTGGTTAATTCAGTTATACTTATCGCAGATCTGCGCCATGATCTAACTAAGTGTGTTTTAAGGTCCATCTTTTTACTGTTTACCAGGTCTACCAGTAAATAATAACACCGTAAATATAAGGTGCGATAGGGTACAATTAACAAACAGTTACAAAAACATCTTCTATGTAAGATTATTACAGTACAAATTTGCTGTAAACATTCCTACATAAATGATGTGGTCTGTTCATTGTCTCAATTTATAAGTTACAGAGAAGGAAATTAATAATTCGCTTTAAAAATTCGTTGGAAATCTTGCTAGAGATATGTTCCGCCGCCACCCGGCAGGTAGCACCTGTATGCGTATCTGGAACAGATAGATTTTGCACCTGCAGCAAAATTCCTTAGTAGATACGAACAGATAGATTTTGCACATGCAGCAAATTTCCTTAGTAAATATGCACATAGCTAACCGCGTAGATATGGTTCTGAGAAGCCTCCATTGGCACGTGAAGAACCGTATATCGATCCCTGTGGCTGCTAGGGATGGAGGTATTCCCAAAACGAATCAAATTTAATTAATTACTCTCTCTGTCTCAATATAAGTGACATTTTTTACTTTTTGAAATCAAACCTTTGACCATTCGTTTTATTCAAAAAAATTATGAAATATTATTTATTTTATTGTAAAATGATTCATTATTAAAAGTACTTTAAGCTTGACTTATTTATTTTTGTATTTTTATATATTTTTTGAATAAAATGAATAGTCAAAGGTTGATTTTAAAAAGTCAAAAATATCACTTATAAGAGACGGAGGGAGTATAAGAGGCCCGATAATACTGGCAGATGTAATGAAATGAAAAATGTAAATAATTTTTTAATGTGATTTATTCATTAAAAAACTGTCTTTAATTAGATTTATTTTAAATCCGAACTCACTGGCGACGAAAAATTTTAGAATGGAGTATAGATTTGACGTAATTAGTGGAGCATTAGTACGTCATCACAATAAACTTAAGCAGTGATCTGAATTGCCAAATATGTGTTAGTATATATTAGATTCAGTGAAAAAACATCGTCATGTTGGGGATTTGGGACTAAATAATGTTTTGCAAACTATAAGATACACAAACAACTTTAAAAAAAAAGATACACGAACACACTACTTACAGGTTGGAGAATATTACTTGAACCCGGACAAGAGGGCACATAGCACGTGTCATCCTCGTGTCACACCATGTTATAACGTTAAATCGACATATTTGGCAACGTATAACTATGTGGACACCAGATTCTAGGAGATTTGTTTCCTATTCTGATTTTGAATCGTGCAGCAAACCAAGATATAATTATTTATTCGCATATTCATTGAATTCAACCAGGTGCAGGCACAACAATACACCGATTAGGAGTATACAATGAATCTGCTCCCCTGTTCTGTATGGCTAGTTTTTAATTAAGGAGATTCAGAATCTTTATATATGCATATTTTCAGACCTAAAGGCCCAGTACAGCGTGTCTGCCGAGGCCAAAGCGTACAGAGCTCAATGCATATGCAACTAACCAGTTAAACTCAAAAGCCTTTGGCCAGCAAGATTTATTTGTAGATATAGTTATAATTTTATCCATATAACCCCCTTCTAACCCCCTCAGACGCCGGGAAATGAAAACCAATTTGTACCGGAAGAAAGGAAAATCTGTATGATTGGCCAGTAAGCCACGCGACATGGAGTATATTAAGGTCCTTCTAATCACAGCGTTTTGGAACTAAGCTGGTTTTAATCATATATACTAGTACCTTAATCTGTCAGACTGTCATCGACGCTCGCATGTGAACAGCCTAGCTTAGAAACAGATGCCCCTGATTGTCAGAATGACTGCTCAACTCATTCGGTTTAAATACATGCACCGAACTTGATCATTCGCTAGATAAATGTACCTTTTAGATCTGGATCGGTTAAGTACTGTACTTAATTTCTGCAGCCTTGATTTTAGTAGTGTATTCATGGAAGTCTGACCTTTGGGATATCGGACGGTCATTTGTGTCCAAAGCATTGATGATGCTGTATTTTCTTGCGACGAATGGATTGATCTTGTTTAGTATATATACAAAAAAGGTTATAAAAAAGTAATACTGCTAGTAACTCTTATCTGCAGCGATCTTCTTCTGTATTTTACTTTTCTTGCTCCAAGACCACCCTCTAACCCTCGTGTGAAATACTCCCTCCGGTTTCAAAATATCAATACCATTGATTTCACACATAAACTTTGATCATTCATCTTTTATTAAAAAATTATTAAAATGTGTAATTTTTTGTTATTATTTGTTTCATCATTAGTGATATTTAGATCATGACTAATAATTTTACACATTAAAATAAATTTTTTAAATAAGACAAGTGATCAAAGTTAACATTAGAAATTACTAGAAATTTAAAATTGAAGGAAGTAAATGACAACGACCTGTTTCAATTCGTATACTGTTACGGGACAATTACTAGTACTACTAAATTTCCATTAACTAAAGCAGGCAATCCATGAATGTTGCGTGACAAAGCAACGAAGCCGTGTCATCGAACGTTAATTAGGTCTCTGTCAGCACGGTCGTACTATGCTATAATACTCCC
Organism: Zoysia pacifica; assembly: GCA_001602315.1. NCBI lineage: Eukaryota > Viridiplantae > Streptophyta > Magnoliopsida > Poales > Poaceae > Zoysia > Zoysia pacifica. Next base: position 46,682 of record BCLH01000442.1, read on the forward strand.
TTCGTTCCAAGATATAAAGATTTTTAGATTTAGTCAAAGTCAAATTGTCATCACTTTGACCATTAATAATGAATAATTAATGATGTCTTATTATATAAAAATTATATTTTTTTAATTCATTGTGAATTAATTTTTTATAAAAAATATATTTTTGTATTAAAATTATGTAATTTTCTAGATAATACTAGTAAAAATTAGAAGAATTTGACTTTATTCAAATCTAAAAATATTTATATTTATCTAAAAATGCTTATATTTTTTAACGGATACAGTACTCTTGTATAGGGACTTAGGGAGAAGCAAGTACCGTTTTATCCAATGAAAACATAAATGCCAATTTACTGTTTAGGCTGTTTAGACGGGTTAAACAGTTTGTCCTGTAGCATGCTTTTCTAGCAAGATTAAACAACTTTCTACTAACATTCATTTAGTAAATAACTAAATCTAACTTCTTTGATGTCCTCGAAGACATACTACCTCACAGTATGAACTATATACCTGCAAAGTAAATGATAATTATTAATACATAATATCAACATTTCGTATCGCCGACACAGTAAAATTTGTGTATCAGAGAGGTATTCATGCTTGCTCCTCGTTGAGGTGTCTAGCCTACATGAGACTCAAAAGATTTAGTCTGGTTCAAACCATCACAGAAACATTGTAATACCCTACTTCAGAGGTCGGGTGCATCGTATATGCTTGAGAATGGGTTACAATGGCGATAGAGATCTTACTCGAGTAAGAACCCTAGGGCGTGAAGTGTGAAAGACTGAAAGAGCCCGCTTGGATCTCGTGAACCTGATGAACTTGTTGGGATCGTGTGTGTCTCTTCGATTCGTCTTATTTGTTTCTATCTAAGATCTCTGACGCACCCTTATATAAAGGTCGGACCGGGGTTACAATGACTTGGAGTATATGAAACCAAGCAGCCCGCTGACAGATGGGCTGCGAGCATCTCAAAGTTTCTTCCCTAGCAGCTTCTGGGCACTAGATTATCTTGTCGTTGTCTTTGTCTTCATCTTTTGTCCAGCGCTTTAAGCACAAAGTCAGTTTTCCGTTCACCGTCCAATAGATAGCGTCTGTTGTATAGTGTTAGGAATCTTCTGTACTGTCAAGGGTTGGTTGTCGAAGCGGTTGCCTGACCCGGAGGTCGGGTGGGTAAGGCGGTTGCTCGGCCTTGGGATTGGACGGAAGGAGTGGTGCCCGACTGATGAGGACATCAACACCATCGATACGTGCTCCTCTCCTACACCTACACATATTGAGGTTATAGGTCCTATGACTCGTGCCTGTGCACGTCAACTTAATCATTAAGTAAGTTCACTCTTAAGCTCATGTTCAACTTATTTAGACCATAGAAATATGTGTACTCTTGTGATACTTAGGAACCAAGGAGAAAACCAACTAGGAGATAGAGTCACGCAGGCTGGATTCGGATCACAGGACAACACCAACATGTAACGCCTGCCGCAACTTCATACGGGCTCCATTTTGGACGATCAAGTACTTCATGTAAAGCTTATTAAGTCTACTTTTCAACGGATCTGATCCCACCTTCATACGACATCGGAGTTGGTGCCAATCAATATTTTCCTACAGAAGGTGCTGCATCACCCCAACTTAGGCCGTTGGCTCATGTACCGAGTTGAGCCCATTAGGGATACATCCTAAGGTTTAAAGTCGACCCCAGCACCCTCTGGTCGTCCTCCACCCTATCTAAAGGCCTCAACCGTCACCAAGAACACTTGGGTTTTGATTGATTGAAGTTTAACCGCCACTACTTCGCTTGCAATGCGTGTGTCGACTACACTACCCATCTTGCCATCGGAACCCCACCTTTTGTGTTTTTAGATTGAACTCATATTTTTATCTAGCAATTCAGTGCTTGTTCATCTCGTTCTTGCTTGTTCTACGATTGCTTGCAGGAGGAGAGCCCTCGTGGCTGGTTGATTGCGCTCCACAAGTTCGCGCTCACCATCAGGAATCGATGTATCGATCGCTAAGGCGCAACGTCGTGGATAGTTGTAGTCGGGCCGTGAACGTCGCTTCCTTCCACCAATCGTGTTCACCATCTCCATTGAAAGATCAGGACCGAACTTTGCATCACGTGGTATCAGAGCTCAAGGTTGTTCGAGTGAGAGATTTCAAATCCAATCTGTTATTTACCTACAGTCCAAAAAACAAAAAAAAATCAGCAGATTAATTTCCATAGTCCCATAGCCTTTTTTTAGCCTGTTTATTAGTACCATATAGTTAAGGCTTGTTGAGTCTGCGGGTGCATCGTCGTGTTGAGTTACTGGTCTTAGTGTCTTGTCCTTTAGAGTTTCGAGTTCTTGTCACGGTCCACTATCACATTTGAATCTCCAACCAGCATAATCACCATCCCTATTTTTAGTGCACTACATTTCGTTTGTTTATGCACGCCCTTGGATCAGATCCACAATAGAAGATCGAAATAAACTTAGATCCAAGTTTGTTGGAAACAACAGATTCTGGTAACAGAATTTGTTGCAGAAGAAAATAGCTATATCTCTGCAATCCGTTACTTGTTTTGTAACGTTTTCGCACAATCTGAAAAGATCTTTGCGCTAGCTTTTCAACAGATGCTCACTTGCCAAAAAATTTCACCCGAGCACGTCGCAATCACAAAAGAGATCTAGCATCTGCTATCTGTACTTTATTGCATCTTTTTGGGTCAAAAAAAACAGAAAAAAAGAAAAAACACAAACAAAAAAATCAAAGAGGAAAACAAAGAAAAGAAAAAAAAATAGCGAGGGTTGTTTGTTCCTTCAATAGTGTTCTTTTTTGTGGCCTACATTTGTGTCCAGGCTCGCGTCTCTAGCAAGGGTTTTAGCCTAGGACCAGTACAGTACCGGCTTTGAATGATTATTCAGCTTGTTTTTAACTAACGTGGTACTAGTATTTTCCTTATGTGACACTTTCAGCCATCCTATAGCTCCACATATATCTCACTACAGCTAGACATTGTTGTGCCGCGGTGCCGATACATTCATTTTCTCGTTGTCGACTTGTTGATAGCCGTCACTGTCCTGTTGAGCAAGGTGAGAATTGGTAAGAGCTTGTGTGAATGGGTAGAGAGTAAGAGCCTTGGAGTAGCTACATCCTACTAGTGTTAGGGATTCTTTTCTCTTCACCTTTTTTTTTCTTTTTGTGTTGTGCATCTAACCATGTCAGGCTCAGAAGGTGATCGGGGTGATCTACATTCCCCTCATACAAGAGGCATCATACAATATTTTGAGCGAAGGGTGAGGCTGCACACGGAAGGAATTGATACAGATTTGTAAGTGACTAATGAAAGGCTGGGACCATTAGAGACCAAACAGATCGAAGGCAACAACAAGCTTTCTGCACTAGAGACTTCAGTTGCTACACTAAACACCAACCTTGCTGCTATATTGAGGCGTTTGGATGACCGTAATGATGGTGGTGGAAACCCATAGCAGGACAACAACAACAACAACGGAGGCGACAGTGGAGGGGATAACTTTGATGAGTGTTCTGCGGATACTGAAAGATGATCAAGCGGTTCGTCGCCAACCACAGTTGCATCGCAATCGCCAAAGTATGGCTGCACGCAATAATGATGATGCTTTTGGTAAGATTAAATTTAAGATACATTCGTTTAATGGTGCATATAATTCTGATGCATACATTACTTGGGAAATAACTATTAACCAAAAGTTTGTTTGTCATGAATTTCCTGAAAATAAAAGAGTTAGGGCTGCTACTAGTGAGTTCACTGATTTTGCTTCTGTTTGGTGGATAGAACTTGGTAAAAAAAATTCTAATAACATACCACAAACATGGGATGCCTTGAAATAGGTCATGCGGGCTAGATTTGTTCCTTCCTACTATGCGCGTGATCTTGTAGCAACCGAGACAGGGTGCTAAAAGTGCAGAAGAATATTATCAGGAGCTGCAAACGGGTATGTTGCGTTGTGAGATAGAGGAAGATGAGGAGGCTGCGATGGTGAGATTTTTGGCTAGATTAAATCGAGAGATTCAGGACATTCTTGCTTATAAAGATTACAATAACGTAACTCGATTGTTTCATTATGCTTGTAAAGCTAAACGAGAAGTGCAGGGATGACGCGAGAATTCCAGGTTTAATGTTTCTGCAGGTAGAGCTAATTCGTGGGAACAGCCCACGACCAATGCTCCGACTTGATGTTCTCCATTAGCCACTTCCTCCCCGAGTCGTGCCACGCCGTCGCCATCCAACACCAGCAACAAGCCATGTATCCCTCCGACCAATTCAGCAAGTCGAGCAACCATGCCATCAAAGGCTGCTGCAGTCTCTACCGGGAGCACAACATCGGTAGCCTCTACAGGGAGAACTAGAGATGTACAATGTCACCGTTGCAAGGGCTATGTATATGTACAGCGCGACTGTCCAAGCAAACGCGTTCTCATTGTTAAAGAGGATGGTGAGTATTCATCCGCGAGTGATTTAGATGAAGATATACATGTTGCACTTGCAGCTGACTATGTAGGTAACGAAGACCTTCCTGAAGAGCATATTGGTGCTGATGAGGCAGATCACTATGCGAGCCTCATTGTGCAACGTGTACTTAGTGCACAGATGGAGAAAGCAGAGTAAATTAGCGACACATATTGTTTCAAACAAAATGTGTCATCAAGGACCGTTCCTGCCACTGGATCATTGATGGAGGCAGCTGCAATAACTTGGCCAGTGGTAATATGGCGGAGAATCTTGCACTTAGCACGAAACCGCACCCTTACCCATATTACATTCAATGGCTCAACAACAACGGTAAGCTCAAGGTAACCAGATTGGTGCGCATTAATTTTACTATTGGATTATATCATGATGTTGTTGAATGTGATGTCGTACCTATGCAAGCTTATAATATTCTGCTAAGTAGACCTTGGCAATTTGATAGGGATTCTATGCATCATGGTAGGTCAAATCAATATTCATTTCTGCACCATAATAAGAAATTGTGTTGCATCCTATGTCTCCAGAAGCGATTGTGCATGATGATGTAGCTAAAGCAGCAAAAGCTAAAAGTAAGAACCCTGAAATTGTTTGACTTGTTGTTGATATGAAAAATGAGATATATTTGAAAGAAAAGTGCTTGCTTGCTACTAAATCTGATATTAATGACTTGATTGCTTCCCCTTCTGATGTCTATGCATTGGTGTGCAAAGATGCTTTGAATTCAATTTGCAATATGCAGCGCTCTTTGCCCTCTGCTGTTGCTCATCTTTTGGAAGAGTATTCGAATGTTTTTTCAAACGAGATTCCTCCAGGGGTGCCACCTGTTCGAGGGATTGAGCACGATATTGATCTCATTCTTGGTGCCTCGTTGCCGAACCACGCGCCATACAGGACCAATCCTGAGGAAACTTAGGAGATTCAGTGCCAGGTGAGCTACTCGACAAAGGTTATGTGCGTTAGTCTATTAGTCCTTGTGCTGTGCCAGTTATTTTGGTGCCCAAGAAAAATGGAACTTGGCGCATGTGTGTCGATTGTAGAGCTATTAATAATATCATCATTCGATATCGTCACCCTATTCCACGATTAGATGATATGCTTGATGAATTGAGTGGTGCTGTCCTATTTTCAAAGGTTGATTTGCGTAGTGGTTACCATCAGATTCGCATGAAATTGAGAGATGAATGGAAAACTGCTTTCACAACTAAGTTCAGGTTATACGAGTCATGCCTTTTGGGTTAACTAATGCACCTAGCACTTTCATGCAACTAATGAACGAAGTTTTGCGCGCTTTCATCGGAAAATTTGTGGTAGTTTATTTTGATGATATATTGATTTACAGTAAGTCTATGAATGAGCATCTTGATCACTTATGTGCTGTTTTTAATGCTCTACATAATGCACATTTATTTGGTAATTTGGAAAAGTGCACCTTTTGCACCAATCGAGTTTTTTTTCTTGGCTATGTTGTCACTCCACAGGGAATTGAAGTTGATCAAGCCAAGGTCAAAGCTATACAAGGATGGTCTGTTCCAAAGTCCATCACCCAGTTGCGGAGTTTCTTAGGACTTGCTGAATTTTACCACCACTACTTGAAAGAGTTCAGCACTGTTGCTGCACCATTAAATGAGCTTACCAAAACGGGAGTGCCTTTTAATTGGGATGAGGCACAGGAGATCGCCTTCAACATGCTGAAAAGTAAGTTGACAAATGCACCTCTACACCAACTTTCTAATTTTAGTAAGACTTTTGAGCTTGAATGCGATGCTAGTGGAATAGGGTTGGGTGGTGTTTTGCTGCAAGAAGGAAAACCTATTGCATATTTTAGTGAGAAATTGAGTGGGCCTATGCTGAATTATTCTACTTATGATAAAGAATTGTATGCTCTTGTGCGAAGTTTGGAAACATGGCAACATTATTTGTGGCCCAAAGAATTTATCATACATTCTGATCATGAATCATTGAAACATATTCGTAGTCAAAGCAATTTGAATCGTAGGCATGTTAAATGGGTTGAATTCATTGAGTCATTTCCTTATGTTATTAAACACAAAAGGGGGAAAGAGAATGTCATTGCTGATGCTTTGTCTAGAAGATATTCTTTGTTGGCACAACTTGATCATAAAATATTTGGGTTAGAAACAATTAAAGATCAGTATGTGCATGATGCTAATTTCAAAGTCGTGTTGCAGCAACGTAAAGATGAAAAGTCATGGAACAAATTCATCCTCAACAATGGGTTTGTGTTTTGGGCTAACATGCTATTCATTCTAGCTAGCTCTGTTCGTTTGTTGTTGCTACAGGAAGTGCATGGAGGAGGGCTGATGGGGCATTTTGGAGTAAAGAAAACGGAGGATAATCTTGCTGGTCACTTCTTTTGGCCTAAGATGAGACAAGACGTAGAGAGGTTTGTTTCTCGCTGTACTACATGTGAAAAGGCTAAGTCATGATTAAATCCACATAGTTTGTATATGCCTCTACCTGTTCCTAGCGTTCCTTGGGAAGACATTTCAATGGATTTTGTGTTGGGCTTGCCTAGGACTAGGAAGGGACGTAATAGCATTTTCGTTATCATGGATAGGTTTTCTAAAATGGCACATTTCATCCCATGTCACAAAACTGATGATGCTACTTATATTGCTGATTTGTTCTTTAGAGAGATTGTTTGTTTGTTTCTTAGTCATCTTTGGAGAATGTTATGGGCTAAGTTGGGGACTAAGCTTTTATTTTCTACCACTTGTCATCCCCAAACAGATGGTCAAACTGAAGTTGTGAATCAAACTTTATCCACTATGTTAAGGGCTGTTTTGAAACAGAACATTAAAATGTGGAAAGAATGTTTACCTCATATTGAGTTTGCTTATAATCGTTCACTGCATTCTACCACAAAGATGTGCCCTTTGAGATTGTTTGTGGTTTCAAACCACGTGCTCCTATTGATTTAATGCCTTTGCCAACATCTGAAAAGGTAAATCTTGATACTAAGAAACGTGCTGAGTTGATGTTAAAACTGCATGAAACAACTAAAGAAAACATAGAGCGCATGAATGCTAAATATAAGATTGCTAGTGACAGAGGTAGAAAGCATTTATCTTTTGAATCAGGAGATTTGGTCTGGTTACGTTTAAGAAAGGATAGATTTTCAGAGTTAAGAAAGTCTAAGTTGATGCCTAGAGCTGATGGACCTTTTAAGGTGTTATAAAAAATTAATGAGAATGCATATAAGCTTAATCTGCAGGTAGATTTTGGGGTTACTCCCACATTTAACATTGTAGATTTGAAGCCATATTTGAGTGAAGAAGATGAACTAGAGTCGAAGACGACTCAAATGCAAGAAGGGGGAGATGATGACGACATCAACACCGTCGATACGTCCTCCTTCCCTACACTTACACATATTGGGGTTACAGGTCCTATGACTCGCGTCCGTGCATGTCAACTTAATCATCAAGTAAGTTCACTCTTAAGCTCATATTCAACTTATTTAGATCATAGAAATCCGTGTACTCTTGTGATGCTTAGGAACCTAAGAGAAAACCAACTAGGAGATAGTCGCGCAGGCTGGATTCGGATCGTAGGACAGCACCAACTTGTAACGCCTGACGCGACTTCATACGGGTTCCGTTTTGGACGATAAAGTACTTTCTGGAAAGCTTATCAAATCTACTTTTCAACATATCCAACCCACCTTCATACGACATCAAAGTCAGTGCCAATCAACATTCTGCTACAGAAGGTGCTGCGTCACCTCAACTTGAGCCGTTAGCCCGTGTACCGAGTTGAGCCTATTAGGGGGCGCGTCCTAGGGTTTGAGGTTGACCCCAGCACCCTCTAGTCGTCCTCCACCTAGCGCGTGTGTCGACTAGACCACCCGTCTTCTTGCCATCGAGATCCCACCATTTATGTTTTCAGATTGAATTTATATTTTTATCTAGCAATTCAGTGCTTATTCATCTCGTTCTTGCTTGTTTTACGATTGCTTGCAGGATGAGAGCCCTCGTGGCTGGTTGATCGCGCTCCACAAATTCGCACTCACCATCAAAAATCGGTGTATCGGTCGCTAAGGTGCAACGTCGTAGACAGTTGTAGTCGGACGGGCCTTGGCCTGGTAGAGTTGATCCATGGCCCACGATATGATGGGCCGCTCTTCGTGGTTGGGCTTGTTGATTGGGCCGAAATCACGGATACTCAGGGTATACAATCCCGACACATAATATCTAAAACAGTCCAAACACAACAGCACGGTTCGTAATTAAGCACCCCTTGAATCTTCCATTGAGTAAATGGTGAATAAAACAACCTAAAAGGTGCCTAATGACGTATTCAAACCATCTCATTTACACCATTTGCACTGTTTAAATGGGGTGTTGACTGTTTAAATGGGTCAACCATTTAGAGAACTGTTTAGGGCCTAAACAATTAGCCTTTGTTTACCATTTTAACACATTTAAACAATCGTTTAATCTGTCAGCATTTCAAATCGCAGCACAGTAGAATTCACGTATTGGAGAGGGATTTGTGCTCGCTTCTCATTGAGGTGGCCTAGTCTACAGAAGACTCATCATGTTTTTGCTTGGTTCAGGCCGTCACAGAGACATATACCTTACGTCCAGGATTGGGAGTGTATATAGTTTGATCGGATGATGATTACCATGGTGCCAGGGTTCTTGCTAGATCAAGAACTCCTCGCCTTTCGTGGAAGTAGGTGGCTATTGTTCTTGTGTTGTCGCTCATTCTCTTCTTGCTATCTCGTGTCTCTCTAGGGTCTCTGGTGTGCCCTTATATAAGGGTCGAAACAGAGTTACAATGGCTTGGAACCTACAAAACCAAGCGACCCCTTGACCGGTGGGGCCGTGAGCATCGCAAAGTTTGTTCCCTGACGGCTTTTGGACGCCAAGTCACCTTGTCTTCGTCCTTTGCCAAGCGCTGGATGGACAAAGTCAGCTTTCCGTTCAGCGTTCAGCAGATAGTGCCTGCTACACAGTGTCAGAAATCTTTCGTACTATCGAGGGTTGGTCGTCGAAAGTGGTTGCTCGACCTTGAGTTTTGACGGATGAAGTAATGCCCGACCCTAGAGGTCGGATGGGGCTTAGTCTGTTTGGAATTGATTTACGGCCTGTGATATGATGAGCCATTCTTCATGGTTGATTTTGTTGATTGGGCCGAAATCTTGGATACTCGGGTATATGATCCCGACAAATCTTATTCTTCACCCAACTGTTGTTATTGAACAAGTTTTCAATAAAATCTTTGAATTTTACTAAATGACCTCAGTAAGAATGCAGGATGCTCTTAGTAAAAGCTTGGTAATTTTAACCGATTGCTGTCAATAAAGACTAGTTTTTACTAGAAAAGTATACAATGGAAAAGGTTTACCTACATACACTTGGATTGTTATATAGTAACAGTAGAAGATTGTTCCATTAATGGACAATGACAATGCCCTGCAGGATGTAAGAACAATGCATTAGTCAGCTGGTATATGTTTTCCTCGGTCAAGATCTCACAAGACTTTGCTGTATGGAACGTACGTAAATTAATAGTTTAATTTTAATTCAGAAAGAGAGAGGTACAGAACCAAACCATCTCTGCTGTCGCACTGGCTGCTGGCTGCGGCACCTATCTCCACCATCCATGGGATCGAACATCTGTTGTGAACAGCTAATCTTGTCTGAACGTATGGAGCCAAGCTTCGTTATCAGATCGGTGGACAAACGAACCAATATGCAGGTTATTTGTTTCATTGTTGGGGTGTTCATAATTAATTTAATACCTTTTGTGCAAGGGAGGAAACAACCTAGAAATACCTGACTGATCCTAGTAGCACGTGTGGGAAAAGTAATACAATTAATTAGGGCTCCTTAATTGGGAACGTATGATTTTCATAGAAATCATATATAAATTTTATATGAATCATTTCAAATTGACAAAAAAAATATGAGAATCGGAATGGAGGAATCTTTTTTATTTCCCATGTTTTTCCTGTAAAATTGAACTAATTCTTATAAATTTCCTATACTATTTTTGTAAAAGAAATCTTGTATTCCAAAAGAGACTTAGTTAATCTGGTTATATTTTTCGCAGAGGTAAGTGTGTTTTGAGGTCCATATTATACTTTTCATCAGAATATCTGATACATAGTCTCACCGGACCTACCAGTAATAACACGGTAAACAGCAGGCGTGATATGGGCCATAAAACAAATAGCAGCTGTCACAAGCAAAAAAAAGCAGCCACTAAAAACATTTCCAATGTGAACATTTCGTATATATAGAAAGTGGTTGGTGGTATTAGGTGCATAATGTAATGGTTATGGAATAAAAAATTTAAAAATAAAATTTTCCAGATCCAGGGAATCAAGTATAATTTTTAAGTGGAAACAGTACTAACTTGTAAATAGCGAGTACCTCCAAGAAAAACTGCAGCAGCCACAAAGAATAAACTAGTACTACTCGATCTGGTCTGTTCATTGTCTCACTTTATCAGGTACAGATCATGCAGTTTTACATCTGAAAAGGAAATTAATTATCCATTTTAAAAGTTCGTTAGAAATCTTGCTAGATTTATGTGGCGCCGGCAGGCAACGGCACCTGCAGTCGCGCTGGAACAGATAGATTTTGCACATGCAACAAATTTCCTTAGTAATCATATTGCTGCAGTCTGCCAGCATATATAGATCCGTGCATATATGGTTCTAGGAGGCAACCATATTGGCACGTGAAGAATCGTACATCAATGCCTATGGCTGCTACGCATGGAGGTATTAAAAGGAAGTATACTTTATATAAATATTTAATATTCTTCTTATCAAATATAATTAATTATGAACGATACCATTACCAGGAACCGTACCGGCAGATGCATGATACGAAAAATGATTACTTCGAATAATGTGATATGTGTGCAGTGTTGGCATAATTATTGGAGCATTAGATTCAGTGAAGAAGAAAACATGGTCACGTTGGGGACTTGGGATAATAATATAATGTTTTTGCTAACTATAAAGATACATGTAGAAACAACTTTTCCATAAAAAAAGATACAGAAACACACTACAGGTTGGAGAATATTACTTGACCCCGTACAAGAGGGCACATAGCACGTGTCATCCTCATGTCACATCATGTTGTAACCTTACACGAAATTAGTTTATTAACGACTCATCTGGCAATGTATAGTTATGTGGGCACCAGATTCTAGGAGACCTGATGAGAGTTATTTCTTAATATGATTTTGAATCCTACAGCAAGCCAAGGTACAATTATATACTAGTGGGGGTATTCGCATATTCATTGAACTCAACCAGGTGCAGGCACAACACACTGACTCGTATACAATGAATCTACTGCCCTGTTCTGCATGGCAACTTTAATTTAGGTGATTCAGATCTTTATCTGTGCATATATATACTAGAGTGAAATGCACCAGCAGACCTCCAACTAAGTTGAGTGGTCTCATTTGGGTTCTAAACTTTGATTTTGCATTTCTGGCATCCTAAACTATTGTGCTGTCTCATCTAGGTCGCTAAATTTATTTCTGTCACCCTAAACTATTACCCGGTCTCATTTGAGTCCTTAAACTCATATTTTTGCATTTCTAGCTCCTTAATATATTTAACAAGTATTTATTTTCCGATTCATATTATTCAAAAAATTGTTCAAACGTGTAAAATTATAAGTTATTTTTTAGTAACTTCAATGATAAAGCAAATTATAATAAAATATATGATATTTTTATTTCTAGTTCCTTAAATATATTTAAAGTCATTTTTCTATTCATTTTATTTCAAAAATTAGTTCTAAAATTATAAGTTATTTTTAAGTACCTTTAATGAAAAAGTAAATTATAACAAAATATATGATATTTATCATATTTTTCAAATAATAAAAATAATCATAAAATGCTCGTTTTCCGAGCCATTTATATAAGAGCCAATCAGTACATGCATGGATCGACATAGAGTCTTAGCAGGGCTGCAGAAAAACATTTCAACTACATTGCACTCTCTAAATTAATCATAGTCCTTGATTTCTCAAACATTTATATAAGAGGTAATCAGTACATGTATGGACTAAGCTAGAGTTTTGGTGGGGCTGCAAAAGACATTCCAGCTATGTTACACTCGAGAGGATTTTATGATTATTTTTATTATTTGAAAAAATATGATAAATATCATATATTTTTTAATTTACTTTAATATTAAAGGTATTTAAAAATGATTTATATTTTACACATTTGAACTAATTTTTGAAATAAGATGAATGAAAAAATGACTTTATATTTAGGGAGGTAGAAATAAAAATATCATATATTTTATTATAATTTGAAGTTATTAAAAAATAACTTATAATTTTGCACATTTGAATAATTTTTTAATAATATGAATGGAAAAAATACTTTTTAAATATATTAAGAGCCAAAAAATGCAAAATAAGAGTTTAGAAATCCAGATGAGACGAGACCATAGTTTAAGTGTCAGAAATAAGTTTATGGATCTAGATGAAACGTGGACAATAGTTTAGGGTGATAGAAATACAAAGTTAAAATTTAGGGAGCCAGACGAGACCACCTAACTAGTTAGAGGGCTGCCGGTGCATTTTACTCTATATACTATAGTTTTCATGCACTTTCTCGCACATTTTGAGAACTAAGAGCATCTCCAAGGCCAAACCGTACCGACCACCATATCACCCTTCCTGCATGAGGTGGAAGAGAGCGGAAAGGGTGGCAAAAATGGAGCTCGACGCTTCTGCAACCAACCAGCTAAACCCAAAGTACTGACCCAGTCGCCAACCAACAAGATTTATTTATAGATATCGATATGATTTTGCCCATACGACCCGTCAGACATGGTTCCATAACAATTGTTGCCGCTATAATGTGTTGAAGGAACATAAATTCAGGAAATGAAAATCTCTATGAATTTGCCCCTGATCTGAAACCTGGATGTGGTGGCTGATCGATTTTGCGTGATAAACTGTCCGGAACTTGGCTGCGGTCGTGATGTAATAACGTCGCTTCTGGGTCTTGCCTGTGCTAGCATCTGCGTATGCACAGCCAGTGCTTCGTTTTGTTGCTGGACTTTCACATCTGTCAGACTTGTAGAGATCTATGATCTCGGTACTCTTTGGATGTTGTTTTCCGTTATGCTATAATGAAAAGGGCTTGTCTCGTTTTCAAAAAAAAAAATAAAAATAAGAGAGATATCTGTGATACGCTCAAAAATCTCAATCAAATAAATAAATCACTCCAGCAATTTCCTATTTCCTACACCATTTTTTATTTTTTTATTTTTTATTTTTTATTTTAATAGAAAAATCTCATAAAATGAACATAAACTCAAAAAGGAAAAAATTTCAATTTAAAATTTGAATATTGATAAGCGCTTGAGTGGAATTTTTTTTCGGGATTTATCGAATTTATTCAAATTTGTTTGATTTGAATTTGGAGCTATTAAAAAAGAAAAGAAAAAAAGAAAAAAGAAAAAAAAGAAAAGAAACCAAACCCCCTCCCGCGGTTGGGCG
>BCLH01000442.1:72183-95526 GCA_001602315.1 Zoysia pacifica
CCGCACGCCCGCGGCCGACCGACGGTGGACGCGGTCCACTGGATCGCTGTCCCGCACCATGGACCAGTGGGGCCTGGGCCCATGCGTCAGGCACACTACCAAAATTGCTACGGTCATCCACTCCAGTGCACGAAAAAATTTATTCCTAGCCAGTTTTAGTCCAAATAAATTCCGAAAAATTCTAGAAAAATCCCCACTTTGCAAATAAACCCCTACAGAGTAGAAACCCACTTAGCCAAAATCATTTTGCCACCGCAAATTTTCACAATAGTCCCCCAACTTTTAAAAAATTCATTTACCTAGATCTTTCCACCGTTAGAACCATAAACTCGAGCCCTACATTATAGAGCCACTTGCCACCTCAAAAATTTTATTAAATTTGGTGTTTATTCGCTCTTCGTTTTGTGCTCCTTCCGTACAATTTAATTATCTATTTACTTTCTACCATTTTCTCGCGTAGACGACGAAGCGCTCGGAGACGAAGAGATCGACGACCCGGAGTACAAGGAAGAGCTCGAGTACGTTTTTGGAGGCAAGTCATAACCTCTTGACCATCTTGCTCCAAGTTTTCTTTCGCTACGCACGTATAGACCCGTATGCTTGCATGTTCGTATTTATATATTCAAAACATTATGTAGTTACAGACCTACTTGTTATACATGTATTTATTATTATGTCAGTAACTAGCTCTTCATCAGTACAAATACTGCCTTGCTACCGGATTGTAAATTGAACCTTGTTAACCGTAGGATTTCCATCATTAAACACTTTAATGTACGGATAATTGCCTTGAAGTAGAATGCTTAGGAACACTCATGTGAAGCCATGCTTCATCCTACTATACACATAACCATCATTTATTAAATGAGTTATATGAGTTTAGAGGAGTGCGTCAAATAAAGTGGGATGGAATTTAGTAAAAACTGGTGATAGGCGATGGAAGGGGATAATGTTTTTGGTCGTGAGGCGGGCTCTTAGATCTGTGTGCTGTGTGTAGATTTCGGACTGGTCCACCTGCCGTGAACGAGCGTCGTCCCTGCCATATAAGAACCGGTTCATCGGACCTCAACGTAGTGATTTTGTGCAACAACAGAAACTGTCTGGGAGGGACTCACTCCACCCTCTTGGGCGTCCACTTTGACCCCTAAGGCGGTCGGTTGCTACACAAGTCGTAGGAGCAGATGTGAGATACTCACGGTCCAGTCTTCGGTTACAGCAATAGCCCGTGCCATAGGATCATATTGCTCACAGGTACAGCTCTATGGTTTTCATAATTACCCGTCTATGTGATCTTTGTGGGGTCCTAGGGAGTAGACGTGGATGATCTAAACCTACGGTCTAGCTACGAGAATGTGCTATCGCGTCATCGAGGGCAGGCAAAACCCCCGAGGGATGACCCCTGTTAGTATTTTGAGGCGGACTTTGTGGACACCTTGGTGTGTGTTAGAGTGAATGTTATGTGACTCTGTTGATCAAGAGGAGCATAGCCTGTGGGTACAGTGTACAACCTCTGCAGAGTGTATAATCCATCTAAAATGCCCGTTGTCACGGTATTGAGACGCTACAGCTTGGGCTCACAATGAATAGTCTTGACCATCATCCTTGATAGTATGAGTGGGTGTAGCCGCCCGTGTTTTGGAAGGTACCTGGCTGGGACAATGGAGGCCCATTCAGTTAAAATTTGGGAACTAACGGAAATGGAGACTACTTCTCCAGGTCCACCCACTAAAATACTGATAGATTTAGAAACACTTTCATCTCTGTTTTGAAAGCTCATCGAAGCCTGCACAAAGTTGGCCTTTCGCTAAAAGGAAAAACCCTAGCCTCTCCTTGATGGCTCTAAGTATGAATACAGCTAAGTACGGGGTTAGAGCTTGCTGAGTACTCTTATAGTCACCCTTGCTTTTACCTCTCAGATGGAGAAGAAGATGAAGCTGGTCTCGATGGCGATGAGTAGGAACGTCCTGCGCGCAAGTTTGCCTGTGGTTCTGCTTCTTGCTTTTCTCTTTTATGTAATGACTGTGCGAGGATGGCTGATGCACCTCGCTGGCTTGTAATCTAAGTCTTGGTTGTAAGACTCTATTTGAGACAATTTATGTAATATTACTGGTTTGAGCTGTGTATCCACGATGTACGTGCGTACTAACTACGGATACAGGGATTTGTACGGTGTTCACGAGATATCTCAAAAACGGGGTATGACAATATCACATGGAATAAGCTCCATTTAATCATAGTTTAGGCTGCTTTTAATCGTACTGCCTTTATTTGTCACATCTAATACACTCGCATGTGAATAGCCTAGCTAGCTTAGAAACAGATGCCACAGATAGTCACGATGACTGCCCCTCTGTTTAAATATATATGCATTGAGCTTGATCATTTGTCAGTTAAGGTACCTTTTGGATCTGGATCGGTTAACTGCGTACTTTATTTCTGCAGCCAGAACTTTAGTACTATATTTATATAGTTCATATGACCTTTGTGGGACATCGGACGGCCATTTGTGTGCAAAACATTCATCAATGCTGAATTTTCTTGCGACGAATGGATTGATATAGTTTAGTTTATATAAAAAAGATTATAAAAAGTAAGAGTTTACTACTCTTGTTACCTTCTATCTCACCGAATATTTATGCTACCTCTACTGTGTCGCAGTGTGGCTGCTATATATCAGCAGTGATCTTTTCTACATTACGACTTGTTTCAGTTTCGTCTTCTGTTACGGGACTATTATTTTATTACTAACAAAGTTCCATTGATTAAAGCTGGTGATCCATGAACGTTGCATGCCAGAGCAACGAAGCCATGTCATCGAACGTTAATTAGAAAAAAAAAACTTGACCAGGAGGAGAGGTATCCCCGATATCATAATAAGGGAAATGCCGCACTCGAACCCAGGTCGCAAGAAGACTAATGAAAGCGACCTGCCTCTGTTGCCAAGCTCTCGCAAGAGAACTGTGTAGCAGAGGCAGGTCCCTTTTAGTAGTCTCCGAGTCAACTGGGTTCGAGTACGATGTCTCTCTTGTTACAATACCGAGGATACCTCTTTCTGGGCAAGTTTATGGAACATTAATTAGGAAACTTCTCAACTATGGCACAGCTAATGTTGGCTGTATAGGTTAGTACGTAGCCGGCATGTAGAGGACAAACGTACATGTAACATCCCGATTTTTTAAATTAACTAAAGTACCAAATTGGCTAGAAATTATTTCTGATTGACTCTAAATTTTTTTTAAAATTTTTCAAACGCTAAAATAATACCCCGCGGACTGAAATTGAACTGAGATTAATTTGTCTGCTCTAATCTCTAATTAATCCTCCTCTTATAAATACCTTCTCATCTTTATCCTCTCCCGTTACACCTCCTCATTTTCCTCTTTCTCTACCTTATTTCAGAGATTCCAGAGAGCAGTCTTGGCGCCGCCACTTCGGTCCATTCGCCCGATCCCGCGCCGACGCCGTACCCCCGTCGCCAGTCGCCACGTCAACGTCTTTGCCACGCCCCAACGCCGATCCCATTCCGCGCGCCCGCGTCACCTTGGCTCGCGCGACCGCCGCGTGTGCGTGACTCCGCCTCGATCTCCATGCGCCAGCAGCCGTCTTCGACCGCGCGCCTCCGCTGATCCGATCCGGCCCGCGGTCACCGTCCCCGACAGTTCTACCTCGAGCCGCGATTGCCGTCCTGCGCCGTGCCAAGTGCGCGCACCGCCCACGCATGCTGGACTCCAAACACCGCGCCTGACGCTGTTGACCTCGTCGCGAGTCACCGTCCCCGCTCCGAATTTTCCAGTACGCCGTCGCGCCTTCGGTTTCCGGTTCTCCACTCCGTTCCAGTATGATCTCCGGTCTCCAGTGCACAGTCTCGGTTCTGATCTCCGGATTTTCATCTCCGATTTTCAGATCTCAGATGAGAAATTCCCATCTATCCAATTACTTTTCCTCTCCAATAGATTGATTAATTAATTGCTCATCAATTTGCGATTACTTATTTTGTGATTAATTTAATTCCTTGTGATCTAGATCTTCTAGGATTTTTAGAGAACTCTATTTGATCTCAGTTGTTTTTCAAAATTGTTTCGTTAAATTGTCTCGTCGCGAATGTCGTGTAGATTTTTCGGAGAAACATTTTCGCACATTTAGCCTAGTAGTTTCAATTTAGATTTAATTACCAGATTTAATTGTTGCGTACCTAGTGTCTGACCCCTGTTCGTGCTGTGTTTAGCTGGTGATCCCGAAGAGAAGTTCCGCAAGCCCGCTCAGTTTGTCGACCCGGATTCCGACTGCGATTCCTAACTGACAGGCAAGCCGCGTTCTTTGATCACTTTTGTACCCAGTATTTTAAACTGCATGTTTTGTTTGCAACCCTAATTTTGTATGCCAACTATTTTAAAATGTGCTAGTAACATTACTAAGCCATGTCTATTTATTGTTCCACAAATATGAGTCCTAAGATTGCTATAGAATAATTATTTTATTTTTATGCTTAGCCATGCTTAATCGTATTTATTTTTATCTCACACCAATCACTATAAAAATAGAATTTGTTTTAAATGATTTTTGAACTGTGAATCAAATGTGTGAGTTTTGCAAATAACTATACATAACTATTTAGCGGGGGGAGGATGGTGTATGAGGAGCTGGAGGACTTTTGGAAAGTCTCTGTGGACGTACCTATGGCGGGTACAACGGGAAGATCCGGACTAGGATATTTCTGTGAGACTTGTGGTTGTTGGTGTTGAGGTTGGAGAGAGTGCTTACTCCAGTAATTAAGTACCGAGTCCTTCGAGCCTTGTACGCTCAGTTGACAACCATGCACACCACGTTACTCTGTATGGGCAGTGGTTTGATCTTGAAGTTTGTCGAGACTGGTTGTTTACCCGTGGGTTGACGGTGTTGTGTTAGTGTGGTGTAGAGCTATGACTTCTCACGTGAGATCGAGATACCCCACCTGATCAGTGGTAGGCTCTTCACAGCTCCAGGACCCGATTGCGTAGGCATTTGGGATCCCTATTCTGAAAGATAGATGATGCCAGTTAAAGCTTATAGACGAGTCTTATGTGTTCATCGAGACTACGACTGTAGTTTTCGATGGTACTTCTCGTGGGTTCAGGTGATAACATCTACAGAGTTATAATCAATGCGCATTGCCACGTCCTTTTGGAAGGACACCCCCTGAGTTGTGCTCCTCGTTGAGTAGTTTTGTTGGCCTTTGAGCTATGACCGGGTGTGAAGATTACACCGGCATTTAAAATGAACCCCCGTTCGGGATAACATAGATCCTTGCGGGGCAAGATAATAAAATTTGACTTTTTTAAAATAAAGCTTTCTTGCAACTTTAAAGTAAAATAAAATGTTTTAAACTTGCATTTAGCACTTGCCATGCTTTTATCCTTGAAACCATTTGTATGCATACATTGTTGTTAGGTAGTACGCGGTTTGCTGAGTATTCGTACTCACGGCTTTCTAATTTGTTGTTTTCAGAGGATACTCTCAGCTTCGACTTAGACTACGTCTCCGACGAACAGTGAAGTCCGCTCCTGCGCTCAAGCTAGGCTGTGTGAAGTAGGTTCGCTACTGCTGCTATGATGATGCTTCTACTGCTGCACTTGTTGGATTCTCGATAGTGATCTATCTGCTCTAAAATATTTCCAGCCTGCGTACCGATAGACCCCCTTTGGAGGATTTTATTCTAATAAATTTGTTTTGACTTGTTATTTTCTATTCTCGTTTCTTGTTTAATAATTCTGTTATGATTTTTTGATTGATCGCTTGTGATGTCATGCTTGCCAACCTCTTAGGATTGGCAAGGTCACGAAAGATCAGGACTTATCGAAAGGTAAAGAAAATCTGATCGTTACAGGTGGTATCAGAGCCATATTTGACTGTAGGAGCGAAACTGTAAAACTGGACGTAACTAAGGAATGTTTTTAGATTTCTGAATCTGCTATCAAACCTTCATCGTGAAAGTTGTTTCCTTAAATCTCGCCGATTGCTTGATAGAAGTCTTGTTTGCTTGTGGTTGTGCTTGTTTAGTTAATCTTGTCATGATCTGCTGATCTTCTGTTTTTTTCAGTAATTCTTATTTCTGCTGATGCTATCTTTTTAATCAAAAATGTTTTCTTGCAACAGATGGCTCCGAGGAGGTTCGGACGTCTTCAGGCTCGTTTTGAGGAGGCCGCTTTGGAGGACCCTAAAGTACCGCCACCCACTGGATGTGGTCGTGGTGCTGCCCTCAGAGGTTGTGGTCGTAGTGCTGGAGGCCGTGTACCAGTGCCACCTGCGGCTGACGTGCTCGGCGTTGGTCGAGGGCGTGACCGTGGGCGTAGCCGTGCTGGAGCACCAGTTCCTCAGGCTGGAGGACGTGACAGAGGAGCTGCCATGGACTCTGGAGTTGAGCCTGCTGGTGTTGCCGCACCTGGTGAGGAGCTTCCAGCTGCTTCGAAGCTAGCGGAGGTGATGGCCCGATAGACGCTCCTGCTTGAGCGGATTGTCGAGCAGTCACAGCAGTAGCCTCATGGTCGTGCTCTTGCTCCTGACGCAGCTCAGTACCACTAGCCAGCCAGTTCTAGCATGGCTATATTCCTGAGCATGCGCCGACTCACTTTCAACCATGCAGTTGATCCTCTGGATGCTGACGATTGGCTCAGGGATATTGAGAAGAAGCTTGACCTGATTTAGTGTGACGATCAGGAAGTCGTTCGCTTGGCGACTCACCAGTTGACAAGTGCAGCTGGTGCCTGGTCGGACACTCTTTACGCCACTCTTGACGACCCAGAGCAGTTCACTTGGGACGACTTTGTCACTGCTTTCCGTGGTTTCCACATCTCTGAGGGAGCCATAGAGATGAAGGCGGAGGAGTTCCGTAACCTTCGTCAGGGAGTTATGTTTGTCACTGAGCATGCCCACCGTTTTACCCAGCTCAGCCGCTTTGCACCAGAGGAGGTATCGACTGAGCGCCGCAAGATGTATTGGTTCTAGAAGGGTCTGCATCTTGAGATGCTCCCGTATCTAGATGGTGGTGTTCAGAGGAGCCTTTGTGAGCGTATTGACAGATGCCTGGACTTGGAGGTGTCACTTTAGAAGCTCGATCGGTCCAGGGATGCTAAAAGGAGGGCACTTGGTCAGGGACCCAGTCGTGAGGCTTCTCAGCGTCAGCGCTTCAATGGTTCGTTCTAGCAGTGATGGGGACAGTCCACCTTCACCCGATCCACTGCTCCTGCTTCAGCTTCAGTCCAGCGGTAGAGTTTGCAGAGTCAGGGAGGTGCCTTTCAGCAGCAGCTGTCTGCTTTCCGTCCGACAGGAGGCCAGCCCTCGGTTCGCTGTTTCGAGTGTGACCAGGAGAGTCACAAGGCGTTTCAATGCCCGAGACGCCAGCAGCAGGGTCCTGGGGGAGGTGGTGTTCAGTTTGCCACTCCTGCTAGGCCACCACACCAGTCTGGAGGTCGAGGAATGCGTTCAGTGGGCCGTGGCGCTGCTCAGCCAAGCGTCACGCGCAGCCGCCTGAACCACATCTCTGTGGAGGAGGCTCAGGAGGCACCTGACGTTGTTATTGGTGAGTTCTTGGTTCACTCTGACTTAGCGACAGTTTTGTTCGATTCGGGGGCCACTTACTCGTTTGTGTCATCGTCGTTTGCGACTACACATAGTCTCCCCACTTCACTCTTAGCTATACCTATACTTACCACTTCACCACTTAGAGTCTATAAGAGTCGTGTTGAGTGTAGAGGTGTTCGGATCTTGATTGAGGGTGTGGTCTTTCTAGCTGTCTTTCTAGCTGATCTCATCGTCCTTCCCTCGCGTGACATTGATGTCATCTTGGGGATGGATTGGCTGGCGAGGCACAAAGTAGTTATCACTTATGCTGAGAGGGTTGTGTCGTTGGTTAACCACCACGGTGTTCGAGTGGTGTGCGCTCCTAGAGCGTCCAAAGTTTCACCTTCCGTTTGCAGCTTTCAAGAGTTGTCTTTGGAGCAGATTTTAGTTGTTCGTGAGTTTTCAGAGGTGTTTCCAGATGAGTTGCCAGGACATCCTCCAGATCGAGATGTTAAGTTCGTGATCGATCTGCTTGCTGGTACCGCGCCGATTGCCAAGCGGCCGTATCGGATGTTTTCCAATGAGCATGGTTTGCTTAAGGAGCACATCAATGAGCTCTTGAGTAAGGGATTCATTTGGCCGAGTGTTTCGCCATGGGGAGCCCCAGTGCTTTTTGTGAAGAAGAAGGATGGAAGGATGGGTCAATGCGCATGTGCGTTGACTACCGTTCTTTGAATGAGGTGACAATAAAGAACAAGTACTCTTTGCTAAGGATCGATGATTTGTTTGATCAGTTGAAGGGTGCGAAGTTCTTTTCCTCGATTGATTTGAGATCGCGGTATCACCAGATGATGATTCGTCCTTCTGACATTTCGAAGACTTCGTTCATGACGAGGTATGGGTCTTATGAGTTCCTGATCGTTTCTTTTAAACTAACTAATGCTTCTGTCTACTTCATGAACATGATGAACAAGGTGTTTATGGCTGAGTTGGATAAGTTTGTGATGGTTTTCATTGATGATATCCTTGTCTACTCCAAGTTAGCAGAAGAGCATGAGCAGCATCTGAGTTGTGCTTGGGAAATTGAAGTCTCATCAGTTGTATGCCAAGTTCAAAAAGTGCAAGTTTTGGCTTGAGAAAGTTGCTTTTCTGAGTCATGTTATCACAGCTGAGGGAGTTACCGTTGATCTCGAGAAGGTCAAGGCTGTTGTCGAGTGGGAGTCTTCGAGGTCAGTCTCTGAGGTGAGGAGTTTTCTTAGATTGGCAGGTTACTATCGTCGATTCATTGAGAACTTCTCCAATATTGCTAAGCCTATGACCGAGTTGACTTAGTTGGGAGTGCCGTTTGTTTGGTCAGATGCTTGTGAGAAGAGTTTTCAGGAGCTGAAGATGAGGTTGACATCTGCGCCTATTTTGACCTTGTCAGATATTTATCAGGATTTCCAAGTCTTCTATGATGCTTCTCGTCAGAGTTTGGGTTGTGTGCTGATGCAGAACAAGAAGGTGGTGTGCTATGCTTCTAGGCAGTTGAAGAAGCATGAGTTGAACTATCCGACGCATGATCTAGAGTTGGCGGCAGTTGTCCATGCTTTGAAGATTTGGCGGCACTATTTGATCAACAACAGATGTGAGATCTTCACCGACCACAAGAGTCTCAAGTATATCTTCACCCAATCAGAGCTGAACATGAGGCAAAGGAGGTGGCTTGAGTTGATTAAAGATTACGATCTTAGCATTAGCTATCACCCGGGTAAAGCCAATGTGGTAGCCGATGCTTTGAGTCGTAAGGTTTATTGTTCTTCTTTGATGTCTGGGCAGTCAGAGATTCTTATAGATCTGACCAGTTTGCGAGTTGATATTGTTCCTCAGGGTTTCTTGCACGAGCTCAGGTTGCAGCCGCTGTTGATTGAGGAGATCAAGTCAGCTCAGAAGCATGATAAAGAGGTTCAGTCAATCTTGAAGAAGATGAGGAGAGGCAAAGCACTAGGTTTTCGTGTGGATCAGGTGCTTTGTGATTTGAGAACCATATCTGTGTTCCGAGAGTGCCAGAGTTGCGAGATGCTATTCTGAGAGAGGCTCATGATTCGAGATTTTCTATCCATCCAGGCTGCACCCGGATGTTCGAAGATCTGAGGACTCGTTTCTGGTGGGTTGGCATGAAGGCAAACATTGCTGAGTATGTTGCCTTGTGTGATGTTTGCCGGCGAGTTAAGGCTAAACACCAGAGACCGACTGAATTACTGAAGCCGTTGTCGATCCTTTCTTGGAAATGAGATGACGTCAGTATGGGTTTCATCACAGGTTTGCCGATTACGTCTCGCCATCATAATGATATCTTGGTGGTAGTGGATCGATTGACGAAGACCGCTCATTTCATTCCTGTGAATGAGAGGTACTTAGTTGATCAATTGGCCAAATTGTACATTGACCACATCGTGAGGTTGCATGGTGCACCGAGGTGCATTCTGTCTGATCGCGGACCACAGTTTACCGCGAGATTCTGGAGGAGCTTGCATGAGGCTATGGGTACACACCTGGTGTACGGTTCAGCTTATCATCCTCAGACAGATGGTCAGACAGAGCGTGTGAACCAGATTCTGGAGGTTATGTTGAGGGCTTGTGTGATCACCTATGGGTAGAGCTGGGAGGACAGTCTTTTTTTTGCGGAGTTCTTTTACAACAACAGCTTTCAGACCAGTTTGGGGATGTCACCTTTTGAGGTGTTGTATGATAGGAGATGCCGTACCCCACTCATGTGGTCAGAGGTTGGTGAGAGGTCTTTCTTTGGTCCTGATTCCATCAAAGCTGTAGAAGAGAAGGTTGAGAAGATCAGAGAGAATCTTCGGGTTGCTCAGAGCTGTCAGAAGAGTTATGCGGATATGAGAAGGAGGCCCCTTTCTTTCGAGGTTGATGATTGGGTGTATCTTAAGGTGTCAACTTTCCGTGGCACACATCGCTTCTATATCCGAGGGAAGTTGGCTCCGAGGTTTGTTGGTCCTTTTCGGATTCTCAGGAAGATCGGTGAGCTTGCTTACAGGTTAGACTTGCCATCCGAGCTTACGGGTGTGCATCCGGTGTTCCACGTCTCTCACTTGAAGAAGTGTCTTCTAGTGCCGGAGGAGCAAGTTGTCTCGGATGCTTTGAATATTCAAAACACGCTCGAGTACCTGGAGTACCCTGTGAAGATTTTTGATGAGGCATTCAAAGAGACGAGAAGGTCTAAGATTTCAAGGTCCAATGGAGCAACCACACTGAGCGACAGGCTACCTGGGAGAAGAGGATAATCTAAGGAAAGAGTTTTCCTATCTTTGAGTCCACTTCTTGATCTCGAGGAAGAGATCCTGTAAGGGGGAGTCTGTAACATCCCGAAAATTTCAAATTAATAAAGCGGCGAGTTATCTCAATTTCTGTTCCGATCAAAAATCATTTGTCCTAAATTTCGCTCCGTTTAATCCGAAATCCTTCTTTCTATATTGTTCAGGTGCCAAAATAATTTAGTCCGTGTAATTTTTGTTAGGGCTAAAATTATTTTCCAGAAATTCCAAATTAATTTTTAAATCCCTAAATAATTTCTCTAATTATTTCTCTCAATATTATCCTCTGCTACTTACCCTCATCTCTATCTAATTTCTCCTATAAATATCCCTCTTATTCTTGTCCTCCCCATTCCCCTCCTTATTCTCCGGAAAATCTTCAACTGCTCCGCGTCACCGTCGCCGCTCTCGAGCCGAAGCCAAGTCATCGTCGCCTACTTTCGCCGACCACGCGTCACCGCCAGCCTCGTCCCCGTCTAGTTCATGGGGCTATGTCGGCTCCGCTTCGTTCCGTTCGTCGATCTGCTCATCTTCCATTCGTCGACCTCGCTGCTTCGTCCCGGTCGCCCTGCCTCGTCCGCTTCACCATCCGCAGTCACCAGGCTTCGTCAGTTCAAGCTGCGGTGAGCATTCAGACCTCCGTTTCCTTTTTGTCTTCTGCGAGTTAGAATAGCTATAGCTTAGATGCAGGTGCGTGTAGTCCGGTCGACGTCGAGCGTCAGACCAGTTCGCCGTTTCTCAAGTATCGCAGGATTCGAGTCGCGCAGGTAGGAGTTTATCCGTTGAACTGCTGCTGTGGGTGCTTCGATCCATTGAGGAAGAAGCTGCTGGCTAGTGGGACCGCTGAGAGAGAGAGAGAGAGAGAGAGAGAGAGGTAGCAGTGCCCCAGGCTGTCAATACGATTCGATCAGTTGCAGGAGCTCGGTGCTGTGCTAGGAGGCAGAGTGTTGTGTGTCTGACCAGCGGGCTGCTGAGGAATCAAAAGGTTGCTAGGCTCGGTGTCAGTGAGTTCTATCAAGTTGGTCTTGCGCCAGGTAGCACTTTCAATGTGTGAGGTCCTCGGTGGTGCTTGGTTCAGAGGCTGCCTGCTGCTCACGGGTTTCAGTTGGAGCTTAGGAATTCCTTTTTGCTTGGAATTGTTTTTGCATGTTTAATCTTCCAAAGTCCATGGGAATTTCATTTAATCTTCAAAGTTTCCCAAGAAAGTCTCAATAAATCTGTTTTGTTGAGATCTTCATATAGAACCCTTCGGGGTCTGTTTTGAAAACGTTTAGCCTATTAGTTTCAATTTAGATTTAATTATCTTATTTAATTGTCGCGTATCTAGTGTCTGACCCCTGTTCGTGCTGTGTTTAGCTGGTGTTTCAGAGGAGTTCCGCGAGCCTGCTCAATTCGACGACCCGGATCCCGATTACGATCTCGAGCTGCCAGACAAGCCGCGTTCTTTGATCATTTTGTACCCAGTATTTTAAACTGCATATTTTGTTTGCAACCCTAATTTACATGCCAACTATTTTAAAATATGCTAGCAACATTCTTAAGCCGTGCCTATTTATTGTTTCACAAATATGAGCCTTAAGATTGCTTTAGAATAATTATTTTATTTTTGTGCTTAGCCATGCTTAGTCGTATTTATTTTTTATCTCACACCTATCACTTTGAAAATAGAATTTGTGTTAAATAATTTTGAACTGTGATTCAAATGTGTGAGTTTTACAAATAACTATACATAACTATTTAGCCTATTTAGAGGGGGCAGGGTGGAGTATGAGGAGCTGGAGGACTTTTGAGAAGTCTCTGTGGGCGTACCTGTTGCGGGTACAACGAGAAGATCTGGCCTGAGATCTTTTCGTGAAACTTGTTGTTGGCGTTGAGGTTGAAGATAGTACCTGCTCGGCAATTAAGGATCGAGTCCTTCGAGCCCTGTACGTTCAGTTGACAACCATACACACTACATTACCCTATATGAGCAGTGGCTTGATCTTAAAGTTTGCCGAGACTGGTTGTTTACCCATAGGTTGGCAGTGTTGAGTTAGTGTGGTGTAAAGCTATAACTCTCCACATAAGATCGAGATACCCCACTTGATCAGTGGTAGGCTCTTTACAGCTTTAGGACCCGATTACGTAGGCATTTGGGATCTCTATCCTAGAGGACGGATAGCGCCAGTTAAAGCTTGTGGACGGATCTTGTGTGTTCGTCGGGGTTACGACGGTAGTTTTTGATGACGCTTCTCGTGGGTTCAGGTGCATAACCTCTGCAGAGTTACAGTCAATGCGCATTGCCACGTCCTTTTGAAAGGATATCCTCTGAGTTGTGCTTTTCGTTGATTAGTTTTGTTTTTCTTCCTCCTCTTCTATTTCAAAATGTTTTGGAGTCCGGCCTTTGATCTATGGTTGGGTGTGGAGATTACATCGGTATTTAAAATGAACTCCCATCTGGGATAACGGAGATCCCTGCAGGGTAAGATAATAAAATTTGACATTTTTAAAATAAAGCCTTCTTGCAACTTTAAAGTAAAATTAAATGTTTTAAACTTGCATTTAGCACTTGAGCCATGCCTTTATCTTTGAAATCATTTGCATGCATACATTGTTGTTAGGTAGTACGCAGTTTGCTGAGTATTCGTACTCACGGCTTTTTAATTTGTTGTTTTCAGAAGATACTCTCAGCTTCAACTTCGATTACGTCTCCGACGAACCGTGAAATCCGCTTCTGCGCTCAAGCTAGTCTATGTGGAGGAGGTTCGCTACTGCTGCTATGATGATGCTTTCACTGTTGCACTTGTTGAATTCTCGATAGTGATCTATCTGCTCTGAGATATTTTCGGTCTGCGTGTTGATAGACCCCTTTTAGAGGATTTTATTCTAATAAATTTGATTTGACTTGTTATTTTCTATTCTTGTTTTTTGTTTAATATTTCTGTTATAATTTTTTTAATTGTCGTGATTGCCAACCTCCTGGGATTAGTAACGTCATGGAAAATCGGAAAAGGTTAAGAAAATCCGGTCGTTACAGGACATCAATGGCAGGATAGTCTGTTGCAATGTTGGGGTTTGGCTAGGTCTGTCTGTCTGCACGACCGTTTTATTCATTATTAGACAAGTACTTCTATTTTTCAATTGTGCTTGATCAAAGAATATATTTGTACAACTGTATTATCCTTTTGTTCGAACAATGGAAGCTGCCGCGCAACGTACTCTGCATTTTACAGAAAGAATAAAGTTTGAAGCACGTGTTCCTAAGACAGTTCTGCAAAAATGATGTTGGGCCTCCATAGCAATCACATACTAGTACAACACAGCAGCTACTCGAATCATACAAGTTTTTATATTGATGTGCTGGAGTACATGGAAATTAACAAAGACATGGCTGGCTCTTTTAAGAACGAGGATTCCTTGATCAGTTTAGCAACACAGTCATACAGAGAACAATTCAAGAAGAAATTCACCACGGTCGTTCATAGGGCGAAAGCCAAGTATCCACCTGATCGATACCAAAACATGGCTAGAGGAACTTTCCTAGTTTTGATTTTTTTTCCCAGTTTTCTCATTATTTTGTAATTGGCTTTTATTGAACCCTGTTTATTTGAATTTAACATACAACCAGTAGGACCTCTGCCTCTGCCCCTCTTGTTTCATACAAAAAAGAAAACACAAAAACCAAGAAATACCTAAATGGTTCACTTTTGACGAGGGATGTCAAGCAATGTTGTTTGTAAATTGGGTTCAGTTTTTACGATCTAAGGCCAGGTCAGATAATGGGATATCTGTTGAACTCGAGCCCTCACCGGTATTTATCTTTTTTAAAATCTTAAGTTCCAAATGATGGCTCGATCGAATGCTCGATAGACATGACAGAGTAAGAGAAAAGGCTACCACCAATGAAGAATAAGAGCACGATTATCTGTGAAGCCCAAGCACAGTCCTACAAAACATTATTCCCTCCGTCCTATTTGAAGCTTATTATTAGGAATATTGATTGTGGCTTTGACCAATAATTTCTTTTCATTTACTTAATTTTTATAATATATAAATTATATACTATGAAAATATATTGATCAACTTAATTAAATATAAAGAAATCATTGGTAACACGATTGACAAATCATAGAAATAAGCTATAAAAATGGGGCGGAACACTAACAAGAGCCTTCCTGCATAAAGCTACTACAACTGACTCCTGTCCACCACCAATTTTAGATGAAAGTTGCAACCATGATCAACGGGAGAATTATTCAAAAAAATAGTTCAAATGTGTAAAAAAATATAACTTATGTTTAAAAAATAATGATAAAGAAAATTATACTAAAATATATAATATTTATCACTTTTTTAAATACTACAAAACATTAGTCAAAGATGATATATATTAGAAATCTAACACCGATAACAATTGAAGTGCTTCTTTTCTGTATAGGCCCTCTCCGATCAGCTCCATGGACAGGCCCGTAATGTAACCCATGGGCCTCACAACAAAAACGAAGGCATTGTATTTTTCCAATCATCGACTGATCATTGATGCAAGTGTGCCATATAGGTCTTCTGTTCCTCGAGTTATGCTTATCATACTTACCATACATCCAAAAGCAGGAGAAGCATAATCAATAATTTCCACACTGGCTGTATTATACTCTCTACATTTTTAAATTGATGTCGTCATTGACTTAAAATATCAATTTTGATCATTTATTTTATTAAAAAAATAATTTAAATGTGTAAAATTTTAAGTTGTGATTCAAATAACTCTACTACTAAATCAAATTATAACAAAATATTTAATATTTATCAAAAAATTTGAATAAAACGAATGGTCATAGTTGATGTTAGAAGTCAATAGCGATATCAATTTAAGAACGAAGAAAGTATCTTTCTTACATATATTTTAAAATAGATCCAAATGATTGTAGACCATCCATTTGTATCAACTTCGAGACTTAAATTGTCCTTTCACCTCCTAGGATGTAAAAGTTTCAATAATTAGTAATTATTGTATCATTTAATTTAAAAAGTAATTAGTGAGTTTTAGCATGTGACGGTAATTAGAGACACATTGTCGACTGATATTAATTTATTTTTTATATTTCCTGCCTAAATCAATAGCTAAGATAAAATTCATATTTTTACTTTTTACGAGGTAAACCAAGACACTTTCTATCTTACAAAAGGGATCTTTGCTTTGCTTTTGGAAAGCGGCAGTGAGTGTTTCATGAGCCTGCCGCTCCCTCCTTATTCCTTCCAACCGGAGCAAGCAAAGGCAAAGACTCCCGATGCCGTCCTGACCACTCCATTCAGTCCCACCAACTTATTTTACGCGGATCCACGAATCCCAGCACAGCAACCACCAGTTGATCGAGCAATTAACCAATGTTCACTCCTGGTTGTCATCAAGCTCTGGCCACCGCCACCCCATCGCCATTTCAGGCTTCTCTCGGTCCACGGCGATGGAGACAGGCCGCGCCTCCTGCTCCACTCCCCACCTCGACGACGGCTAACCGGCGGCGTGCCCTCGTTTCATGCGCAGCGATCAACATCCCCCCTGACGGTAACCTCCGCTCTCTCTACACGTGCCAGCGCACTGGCCGGCGTTCCTTTCCGCGCCGCCATTAAAATTCCTACTGACGTGTGCGTGTTTCACTGATGCGAAGCTCTGGTTCACCCCTTCCGTAAAACATTCGGGACCGGCTCGCGATGGGGAATGGAGAAAGTGGAGAAGAAAGAAGGTGAGGTTGACGAGAAGGTCAAGCTCTCGTTTCTTCTGCCCGGCGTCGATGAATCGAGGATCAACGACGAGGTCGTGGTTGATCTTCCCGACGGCAGTAACCTGCTCACGATCAAGAAGACGAAGAAGGATGTCAGTGCAGACGATGAGTCGCTTGATGTACGCCTGCTTTTAACAGCAGGATACATTAGGGACAGAATCGGAGTGGTAAAGGGGAAGAATGGCGAAGGCAAGCTGCTCCTCGAGGTGACAATAGAAAGAAAGGCCACTAAACCTCAAAAAATCTATATCAAGTAGATATAATCATATGTAACTCACACCCGGCAGGTTATATAATTGATATGTATGTTAAGATGTTAACGTGTTTGTATGTGAGAGATGAGTGTAATGCTACTGATAATACTTCTTTCTTGATTGTGCAATAAAACATACTTATACAACTGCCCTTGAGTCGTGCTATTTTACCATATAAACATGCTTATTGGATGATCTTCATCCCAACGACTGCTAAGCATAGAGCTGAGATAAGACAGATGATAATTGTGATTCGCAACAGCATATAAGATCATTTAGGATCCAAACGATGTACTCCAACGCCCTTTGAGGGCAGGAATCCACAAAGGAGGGAGAATAATCGAGAGGTGAGCGAGGAGGTCCAAGAGAGAAAACTATGGTGTTGCTAACCCGGCATATATATGTTAAATCGAAGCAATCAAGAAATAAGGACTCTTCAAAGAAGATCACAAACAGAAGAGCTTATCCACTCACAACACGGTGCAAAAGACAAAGAGACCTCAAAACAGATCTTTCAGGGCACATCTTGAAGTGGCGTTGCTGAGCCGTGGAAAGATGCGATGCAACTGTGTGAAGGAATGCCTTCCCACGCACTGGGCATTATACTTTCACAGAACGGTTGTCGACATTGTTTTTTTGCAAGACCAGTTGTCGACATTGCTGGATCACAACACCCCCATAGCGGCCATAGGGAGTGCACGAGAGCCGAAAGAGTTCAAGAGCATGGCCATAACCAGGAGCTAGGCTCCTAGACACTTGACCTACTACGAGGAATGGTATGAACTGCGACTACCACGGTCGGGTGTTATCCATCCGAGACTGGAAGCAGTTGAGGAGGCAGCTCCAGATCAGCCCAGGTTAAGACCAAACCTTCAGCATATGTTGCTGGGTTAACGACCAGTTACAACTTACAACTATATATATGTACTCCGTAAATGGTAACTTTGTTGCTGCGACGAAATACATGCCCATTTTCATTTTCTGAAGGAAACGTTATTATTTGATTTGACTTCGTTTCCTTTAATACGAGGCACCTTCTTCTTATAAATATATGCTGGAACACTTATCCAAGTGGTTTCGGATCTTTTGAAAAGAAAACATCCCATAATTGAATCAGATTTGACACATGTACATGCTACTGTAGCGAATTTTAATTACCGAGTACACAAACCATTCTTATTTCTTGTTTTCATAAAAATAAAGGTGCACGATATTTTTGCATGACCAACTAATTAACCCCACGGGGAACATCAAAATGCAAGACCATTCGACCGGAGCAACATACATAACATTGGCGCACGTACAACAGATCGAAGCTGATCAGAAACACATCTACTCCACGTGTACTCTATGGGAAGCTCATGCAGTAGGCAGCGGTGCATCTTTATTGACTCGACTCCAGAGAAACGAACTGGATCAGGTCTGCGGCGGCGGAGACGGAGCCGGAGGCGGAGCGGACGGCTTGTCGCCGATGGGAATGCTCTTCAGCTCGTGCTTGGGCTTGGTGACGGTGACGAGGAGCGAGCCAAACGCGAGCTCCGCCTCCACCTTGCTCTTGTCGTAGCCGGGCGGGATGAGCAGGCGCACGTCCAGCAGGCTCGCCGGGTTGTCGCCGCCGCCGTCGCCCTTGAACCTGACCAGCAGCACGTCGTCCTCCGTCGCGACCTCCAGCTGCTTCTTGGTCGTGGACCTCTCCACGAAGAACCAGAGATTGATGCGGTCCGCGTCCTCCGTGATCGTCCAGTGCTCGCCTGACGTCGGAGGGAACTTGGGGTGCACCAGGGCTGCGTGTTTTCAGTTCAGTCACACGTATATATAATACTCTCATCATGATATATAATTGCTTCGCTTGCATAAATCATACTCCTTTACTCTTTTCAGTTTTAAAATATTGATACCGTTAATTTTTAATATCAACTTTGACCATTCGTCTTATTCAAAAAATCTGTTCTAAATTTTTGTTATTATTTGATTTATAATTAGTGAAATTTAAATTATAACTAATAATTTTACACATTAAATTATTTTTTTAATAAAACAAATAGTTAAAATTGATGTTAGAATTAACGGTGTAAATAATTTAAAATAGGAGAGAGTAATACATTTGGGATAAACTTACCAAAGGGTTGGATGTCGTAGGTGTGCTTGTCCTTGTCACCTTGGGCACGGCAGACGAAGAGAGGCCCCCGGGACCGGGACTGCTTCCTCAGGTCGACGCGAGGGAGAGCTGCCGCCGCCGCCAGTTTGTTGCCGGGCATCGGCGTGAGGGAGGTTTTTCCCGGCGGTGGCACCCGGCTCAGGAAGGTGTAGGAACTTGCCATCGACGTCGACATAGCTGCTTAGTCACTACTGCTATGTCTATTACACTTGATTATGTGCCTTGCTTATAGCTGCTTCTTATAGCATGCCTTATATATAGCGGCCATGCATGTGGGAGGCAACTGCTGCGAGTACGTACGCTTTGCTTCGCCTGCGAGTTCGGAATATCTTAAAGAGAAAATGGTCAGACTGCTTTGTTAAAGTGAGTGGCGTTTGCCGGGGAAATAATGCGAAGGAAGCTCCTGGGGTTTTCTTTTTCGCACGTATGAACGCCCTGAATTAAAGAGACACCCTGCATTGAGGTCGATTGGTGTTTCAGATCAGTGGAGACATTGGTGCTTTTCTAATGATCCAAGGCAAGCACTGGTGTCCCAGCGTGTTTCGGCACTTTTTCAAATAAGTTAACTGTTTTTTCTGAGACGATTAGGCCCTATGTGAATTGCAGCAAAAAAAAAACTGAATCATATGTTTTTCATGTGAAATTGAATTGATCATTTCAAAATTTTCATAAAATTTCTAGGTTACAAGGAGGCCTTAGTGTATCAAAAAACAGTACGACGTCGGCTTCAGAAAGGGAACCAGTTCCATGAGGCAAAAATCGTCAATGAGCACGCTTGCAACTAACTGCTAACCTAAACCTGCATATGGTTTTGGTGAGGTAGGGTGGCCACCCTACCTAACTGGACTGTATAACCTTGAGTGGACGCACTGTAACGACCGGGTTTTCTTTAACTTTCGATAAGCTTCGATCTTTCATGATCTTACCAATCCCAGAAGGTTAGCAAACATGATATCACAAACGATCAATCAAAAAACTATAACAGAAGTATTAAACAAAAAACGGGAATAAAAGTTAGCAAGTCAAACCAAATTTATTAAAATAAAATCTTCCAAAAGGTCTATCGGCACACAAGCCAAAAAACATCTCAGAGCAGAAAAATCACTATTGAAAAATCCATCAAGTGCAGCAGTGGAAGCATCAACATGACAGCGGTAGCGAACCTCCTCCACACAGGCAAGCTTGAGCGCAAAGCTGATTTCACGGTTCATCGGAGACGTAGCTGAAGTCGAAGCTAAGATTATCTTCTTAAAACAACAAATTAAAAAGCCTTGAGTACGAATACTCAGCAAACTGCGTACTACGTATCAACAATGTATGCATGCAAATGGTTTCAAAGGAAAAGGCATGGCTCAAGTGCTAAATACAAGTTTAAAATATTTTATTTTACTTTTAAGATGCAAGAAAGCTTTATTTTA
Organism: Zoysia pacifica; assembly: GCA_001602315.1. NCBI lineage: Eukaryota > Viridiplantae > Streptophyta > Magnoliopsida > Poales > Poaceae > Zoysia > Zoysia pacifica. The sequence goes on from BCLH01000442.1 coordinate 92,623, forward strand.
AAACTATCAAATTTTATTATCTTGGTCCGCAGAGATCTCCGTTATCTCGGATGGAGGTTCATTTTAAATGCCGATGTAATCTCCATACTCAGCCATAGCTCAAAGGCCGGAGTTCAAAACATTTTAAAATAGAAGAGCAGGAAGAAAAACAAAACTACTCAACGAAGAGCACAACTTAAGGGGGTGTCCTTTCAAAAAGACGTGGCAATGCGCATTGACTGTAACTCTACAGAGTTTATGCACCTGAACCCACGAGAAGTGCCATCGAAAACTATCGTCATAGTCTCAACGAACACACAAGACTCGTCCACAAGCTTTAACTGACGTGATCCATTCTCTAAGATAAGGATCCTAAGTACCTACGCAATCGGGTCCTGGAGCTGTGAAGAGCCTATCACTGATCAGGTGGAGTATCTTGATCTCGTGTGAGGAGTCATAGCTATACACCTCACTAATACAACACCGCTAACCCACAGATAAACAACCAGTCTCGGCAAGCTTCAAGATCAAGTCACTGCCCATACAAGGTAATGTGGTGTACATGGTTGTCAACTGAGCATATAAGGCTCGAAGGACTCGGTCTTTAATTGCCAGAGCAGGCACTATCTCCAACTTCAATGCCAACAACAACCACAAGTCTCATGAAAAAATCCCAGCCTAGATCTTTCCATTGTACCTGTAACAGGTACGCCCATAGAAACTTCTCAAAAGTCCTCCAGCTCCTCATACTCCATCCTGCCCTTACTAAATAGTTATGTATAGTTATTTGCAAAACTCACACATTTAAATCACAGTTCGAAAGCATTTAACACAAATTCTATTTTTATAGTGATAAGTGTGAGATAAAAATAAATGCGACTAAACATGACTAAGTATAAAAATAAAATAATTATTTTAAAGCAATCCTAGAGTTCATATTTGTGAAACAATAAATAGGCACGGCTTAAAAATGTTGCTAGCATATTTTAAAACAGTTAGCATGCAAATTAGAGTTGCAAACAAAACATACAATTTAAAATACTGAGTATAAAAGTGATCAAAGAACACGGCTTACCTGCCAGCTCTGGATCGTAGTCAAGATCCAGGTCGTCGAACTGAGCAGGCTCACGATACTCCTCCTCGAGATCTAACACGGGTCAGACAATAACACGGGTCAGACACTAAGTACGCGACAATTAAATTTGGTAATTAAATCTAAATTTAGACTAAACGTGCGCAAAACGTTCTCCGGAAAAAATCTATACGACATCCTCGACGAGACAAATTAATAGAACAATTTTGAGAATCATCTGAGATCAAACGGAGTTTCCAAAAATCTTAGAAGATCTAGACCACGAGAAACTAGTTTAATCGTAAAACAATTAATCGCAAATTGATTAGCAATTAATCTATCAATCTATTGGAGAGGAGAAAGGAATTTGAGAGAGAGGAATTTTTCGCTGGAGATCTAGAAATCGGAGACAAAATCACGGAGATCGGAACCCGCGACTCGCACACTGGTGGACTGGAAACCAGAACCGGCGTACTGGTGTCGGGTACTGGAAATTGGAGATCAGGAAAATCAGAGTGGTACTGGAGAATCGGAGAGGAGAACCGGAAACCGGAGACGTGACGGCGTACTGGAAAATCGGAGCGGTGACGCGGCTTCGAAGCGGGTTGAAGACGGCACAGGGAACGAGGCGGAGACGGCATGGGCGACTCGACTGGCGGGCGTCGGGCGACGAGCGAAGATGTGATGGCGACGTGGAGAAGATGACGATGCTGGCGACGCGAGCGGACGGAGCGGTCACACGGTCGCGCGCGAGGAACGAGATCGGCGACTGGAGTGGCGTCACGCGGAAAATGGAGCAGCAGCGCGAGGCGGAGGACGGCCAGGTCGACGCGGATTGAGGCGGCGCAGAAGGGGAGCGGTTGGTGAGAAGGGAAATGGGAGAATAAGGATGAGAGAGGGTATTTATAGGAGAGAGTTAATTAGAATTAGAACAAATTAATTAATTTTAGTCAAAAAGTCTATGGGTCAAATTATTTTGGCGTCTGAAAAATTAAAAAAAAATTTCTGAGTCAATCATAAATAATTTCCGGACAACTGGCACTTCGATTAATTTGAAAAACTAGGATGTTACACGCACGGAGCAGAGCGGATCGTGGCGGGCGGGGTGGAATGGCGGCGCTCGGAGGATGAGTGACGGCGATCCGCAGGCTAGGGCGCATAGCGAGTCCGCACGGGCGGGGCGGCGACGCTGGAAGGGACGGAGTTGACAGTGAAACTAAGTATGTAATTTACAAAATTGACACATACAAATCATATATACATGTAGTCACATATGTTATTTCACATAGATAGTAATATAATTAAAAAATAATATTGCAAGTTCTAAATTTATAAATTTTACAGGTAGCGTGGAGTGGTGAGTTGCTGAGCCCGATAGCTCCAAGCAGTAGTTGTAGCAGTGACTCGCTCCACCATTCAATCCTAATGAATGCATCTATCAGCTCACGAATATTCTCAGGCCGTTTGGAACTCCGGATTTTCGTAGAAATTTCATGTAAATCAGTTTAATTTAAAAGGAAAATATAGAAAATGAGAAAAATTCCTTTGTTGTAAAGGGATCTTAGTTTTTTTAGACACACGGCTATTCTATGTTATGAGCAACACAACAAGCTTTAGTTTTGTACTGAAATTCTTTTTCTCTTTTTCAAAAATTCAAAAAATGACATGCGAATGTTCAGAAAATGATAAGATTCGAGAAATCAAAGAATAGATAACAAACAAACTATTTTAACGGGAAACACTCAAAAGGCTTATGTACAAAGTAGGACAATGATTAAGTTAAGGTGGAAGATTTTGTCCCATCAATCTATGAATTTTTAAAGCATAATAGATATTTTTAAAGATAATATTTT